>JAVTVY010031180.1:0-132957 GCA_036873755.1 Hanleya hanleyi
ATCGTCCATGACAGTAGTCGCTTGGTCATACAGAGCAAACGCACTAACCACCAAGGTCACATCGTCTATGACACTAGTCGCTTGGTCATACAGAGCAAACGCACTAACCACCAAGGTCACATCATCTATGACACTAGTCGCTTGGTCATACAGAGCAAACGCACTAACCACCAAGGTCACATCGTCTTCTTCGGAAATGAGAGGTTCTGTGACCCAATCTAATTAAAATTAAGCTTACCTGCTCCCCCATTTGGATATGTCACTTAGCCATATATATGATTGGTGATAAGATATTAATTTATTAAGATTGTCTGTGACCGGTTTTTTTTTTTGCATAAGAACGTCGACGGGCATGCCTGGATGAATTGATCCAGATGTCCGGTCCCCAAGAACACAATATCACATACCGATTTTCATTACTAGACAATGTACGGAGGTCAGAGGTCGGGCCTTGAGACCAGCGACCACCAGTAGAATCCAGGCACAGGGCCTATACAGACAAAATATTAGAAACCAAAGACTGGCTCTTATGGAACCGTGTGGAAGCCATATGCGGTCTTCTCGGTCCTGTTTTCGAGTTTTCACAGCGATAATAGTAACGCGAAAACCCAATGTGAAAACGAGAAACGTGTTTCGCGTGGCGTTTTCGCATCGCATTTTCGCGTTAATGTGAAAATGCGAAAACACGAGATGTCCGCATCCGGCTTCTATAGAACTGGACGCACATCGTCCATAACACCAGTTTTTGTTGGGGTTTTTTCATTCTGCCTCTAGTCTGTATGGCAAAAAAGAGCAATAAAACTGATTCTGATTCTGTAATCCCAAAATAACGAAAATACTGTCATACGATCACTTTCATGACAAAAAGAAATAATAAAATAAAAAATATTTTCCTTTCATATTTATCTTAGATTATAGTGTCCTCCTTTCCTCTCACTTTGTACAATATTAAGACATATATTTTGATTCTGTGTATACATTACACGTGAGATAGAAAACAAACTGTGGAATTCGAGATTATGTAAGCAGATTACTCTTTTAGCCGGCGTCTTGAAAACGTTCAAGAAAGTCAATCGGCTGTGAATAACTCAAGAATGTTCCGTTCATTCACTTGTTTGTCGTGTTTTAACCAGATTTTCAACAAGGTCAGTCCATCGACCCCAAACAGCGGGTATTGAATCGGCCCCTCATTAAAGAGCCATTCATCCTCTCTGTGCCAGGGCGTCTAGCTTACGTCATCCCACCGCCAGACAAGCTTTAGTCTCCCAGGGTCGTCATGTCAAGGAATCAATCGCCTGTCTTCTTTCTTTCATTAACAGCTGACAGTCGAGGGAGCAATGCTTGTGTAGTGGATTTTTAACACTTGTATATGTCACAATATGTTTAGATGGATGTTGTCAACGAGTAATGTATACCTTATCTTCCCTCAATGAAGTGATTCTCTATAGTAATTAACATATCCACGCTTTTAATTACTGTCATCTGTCCTTACATACAAACGTCCATTCATCTCCCCGACCACTACAAGCAGTGCTGTGTGCACCAGTGAACAGGGGGGCCTGATCAGATAAAAACTCACATTTCTCAAGCTTCGAACATCGGGTATAATTATGTTCAATTCAGGCATTGCCTCTCGCTGAAATTCGGAAATGCAAACAGATTTTCGCAATCCAATTCAACCGGAATTCATAGATATTCAATTCTGTATATAAATTGTCAACATTTTATGAGAATTTGTTGGATTTCTTGAATGGTTGAATTTGGATTTACAAGCAGTGAGAATATGTTTTTAATATGTTGTGATAAAGATAACATTCACTGTGATAAACGTGTGCATATCCTGAACACTGAAATGCACACTATTTTGTAAGACCTTCGGAAAATGTAAAAGTGATCAAGTTCAAAAACCATCATGAAAAGAGATTTATTTAATATATGTCACTGAAGTGTTGGAGGAAATGTCTGTATTTTTGCTCTGATCCCTTTTCTGTGAACCATGATTTTCTACGTGTTAAGCTGTGGATTACTAGTTGTCATCATGGCGGGAATGAGTTGGGGGTGGGCGTGGTGTGTGACCATGGCGGGAATGAGTTGGGGGTGGGCGTGGTGTGTGACCATGGCGGGAATGAGTTGGGGGTGGGCGTGGTGTGTGACCATGGCGGGAATGAGTTGGGCGTGGGCGTGGTGTGTGACGGTGATGGTGTTACTGGTTAGACTTGGACAGGTGGTTATGCTTGGATACTGAAAACAATTAATATTCGACCACAATTATCCGTTATTTTCGGCACGAATGAAAATTATTCTCATGGCATCAGATTGTATACAACCTAATGTCAGTCACACCGAATTTTAGGAGGTTACAAACTCTGACAATGGGAGAATGATGAAACTATAGGAGCTGGAATTTTGACTTCATAAAGCATATATTACTACAGGGTTATATTCAAATTAATTTAATATCCCAGATTAAAAGGACCACGAATAAATCCATAACGGGATGAGATTTTTTTATATATAGTTTTCGACCATTATTTGCACGCTTGCCCTAAAGCTTTGTTTTTGCGTCCGAAAGTTCATGCAAAATCACCTACGCAGGCTTGATAGGGTTCATCTACGCGAACCCAATCAAATCTCGACACAGATTTATCTGGGCCTGCTTACCCCGGTATATGAGTACAGTGGACGGTAACCGCCTTTTCCCGGTCATTGTCATCTAGATGTCTTCAGCCGATCTATATTTGTAGATAGCCGACCAATCTGAATTTTGTTATGACAGCTAACACCACCCATACCGAGATCAAAGCTTGGTTCTGTTCGGTGCGGCCGATGTTCATTTCTCGCACATCGATTAAACTTGTCAACTTCGTAGAAATGTTGGAAAGTTTCGCCCTTCTAAGCAAGGTTACAAGGTTCTTTATTCGCTAATCACAGCGCCCTCAACGAGCAGATCAATTACATAAATGGAGATCACTCCCAAGTGACAATGATTGTATTTGATTGGGAAGAATAACAATATCAGATCGGCAATCACGAACACAGAACATCTATACAAAGGAGCAAATATCACGTGTGTGTGTATATGTACAACAAGAAGAGCCCCATATCAGTTTGGATTAGATAAAACTTCAAGATGTTTGGCTATCAATTGCCTTACGCAAGGTTGTACAATCATGAATAAATTTTGCTAAAAGTTTAATGATGTCATCATCTTCATTAGATAAGAGCCAAATGAATCCGTTTCTTGCACGAAATTTTTGAAATTCTTATTTATACCATTGATATCTGAGATAAAATTATTCCTGAGTTGAGTATATACATTACAATTCATCATGAAGTGAAATTCATCTTCAACATCCCCATTAGTGCAGAGGGTACATAGTCTCTGATCTGCACTCAACTACAGCGAACCCCACAGGTGCCCCAGTTAGTCGCCTCTTACGACAAGTTGTCTTAGGAGCTCATCAGCATTCAAATTCTGATCTGTGGTGCACACAACGACAACCAGGTCCTGATTAGCTCCAGCCCTGTACCGGTACTGTAAAGGACAGTCAAAAGGTCCAAACACATAACTGTCGATATGTAATCGGGCATGTGCGTTTGGGTATGGTTAACCCTACCAGGCCTGGGCGATTTGGGTTTGTCACGACCTGTGCCCCCCAATATTTCTTTTCGTTACGCCTTCCGATAGAGGACTGAAACTTTCAATACTACATATCTGAGTCAAGCTTTACAAGAAACTGTAAAAACAACACCAAAGATGGCCGCCATCATCACGTCTCAGTGACGTCATCTTCTCGAAAGTCAAATTTCGCTCATTTTTTGATCGATTTTCCGAATTTTTGTTTGTTTGATTTGCTCTCTCAAAAACCAATTAATATGGCAGAGAATAAATTACCTTTATGCAATTTTAGCAAGAAAAATGCGAAAAAATGGATCGAAAAGACGGAAAGCACGACTTTATGAGGACACCTCGTTGCCGCCACTATGAAGTTTCCCTAGATACTTTGTACCTAAGATTACATGCTAATACTCTCAAAATGACATCAATAAGATTCGCGGAGAAGTCAGCTCTCTCTCTCTCATTCCTTCTCTTCTTTCCGGATCGGAGCTACTGTAACAGTGAAAAGTTGGGGTGGGGTGAAATTGTCGTAATGCTCCTCCCCCAGGCCAGATAGGGTTATACGACATTGGAGAATCACCACGACTAGCAATATATATATATATATATATATATATAGCAACAACTGTTCTCTTCCCAGCACCTTACAAACTAAACTCTTTAACACTCAAACCTATACTATTCTACAATTGCGAAATATGGGGCCTGAATAAAAACTTTCTGAAGAAATCTGAAAACCATGAATGGCTTAACTATGAAAAAAATGACAAAACTCCATATGAACTAATGTTTTTATGTTAAACACTCCCTCGTCTTTAAATAAAATTTACTTGAACTTGATGAACAAACACAACTTAAATTCTGCAACATGACACTCCGCACTCCAAAACGAAGTACCAATATCGCATGTAGAGCCGAGCTATGTGTATTTCCACTCTTCTTTGATATAATTATAATCACAACCTCGGCTAAGTACTATAACAGAATTCATAACACCGAAAACATTCTTCTCAAAGACGCCTTTAATTACTACTCTAACAATAAAAACACACCTAACAATTGGCTAACAATAACCGAGTCTTTCCTAGACAAATCAAACACAGACCCACTAAATATCTCCTCATCTCTATCTAAATCTCAACTAAAACAGTTCATGTCAAAACTGAAAACCTATTTTGAAGAACACTATACAAACTATTTCTTCAGAAAGCTAGACCAAAACAATCCACCTAGTAAACTAAAAATCTTGTCTGTCATTTACGACACATATATACGAACAACAATCTTTCCTTCAAAACATAAATAATGCTAACCACAGACATACAATAACTAAACTTAGAATAAGCAGTCATAAGTTAGAAATCGAAGTAGGCACATACAAAAAGGCAGATTATGTCCCAATTGTGACCACAACTCGATAGAAAGCGAAGAACATTTTTTACTACACTGCCCTGCATTCTCCTCCTTAAGACATGACCTCCTCACTGCACTTAATATTAACCCAACTGTCCCTCCCCCAAACTCGCTCATTCTGAAGCAAATTCTCAACCCTGAACAGTCTCGAGCCTCTAAATCTGCCCTCCAAGTTTTTAAAATGTACTCTGCCAGATTTTCAACACGAGCACCACCAGATTCAACCAACTCTGCACCTGCCTCTTCCAATCCTTGTATATAATTTCGCTTCTTAAACTGTGCAAAAAATGTTCTTACTATTTCTTTTATTCTCATTTTTTAGTATCGAACCACCATTATAATGGATTACCATACTTCTGTATATGAAGTCGAGTAATAAAGATTGTATTGTATATATATTCGCTAATACATTACAGTATAATATATTTAACTGTCCCTGTGTTAATATATTGTGCCCATCAACAGCGGATATTGTAGATAAATTAATTTAAATACCGGCAACATTTGTCATGGTATCATGGATTACGAACCAAGCGGGTCTTTGGGTTCATGAATTAGTGCCACTGGTTAGATAATGCAGCAGAACGTGTAGGATGTGGGCAGTGGTCCGTGTAAGCCATTAAAAGCACATTTGATATATGTTAACAACTGGAGATATCTGAAAAAAGCAGCCTATTTTTCTTCTTTTTTTTTCTTCATCGATACAACAAAAGTAGATCAAGCTTAGCTTAATCACACATGACTGCCCCGGTCACATGACTGCCCCGGTCACTGCCCCGGTCACATGACTGCCCCGGTCACTGCCCCGGTCACATGACTGCCCTGGTCACATGACTGCCCCGGTCTCATCACCGTCCGGCATTATGGGCATCAAAAACGACTAAACCGCGATTTAAATATACCATACTGCAAAACCGCACAAATGAGAATGAACAAGCAATGGATAATAGACCCATTTTAAAGTAAAAGCATGTGTGAAATCGATTAAAAATAAGCTCTGCATTGAAGTTTTATTTTAGATGGCATTTTCAGAAATTATCGCGGATTTATTTTCGCCGATCACCAGCTGAGTGCGTTTTCATTAAAACATCAACGCGATGAATCTTGTGTGATGTATGGACGGCAGACGTGTTGATTGTAATCGCCTTGTCCAAGTGACATGTCCCGGCCGTCTGGAACAGAGCGTTATCGCCCCTCATACAAGATCGAGCCCAACTCTGAATACGGAGGCCGAAATTCCTCAGTTCAGATCAGCGGACAATGGAGCCTTTGAAAGGGTTTCACGGTGTCATAGGTCAGTGGCAGAAAATCTCCCTGACTTGACCCCTGATCCCTGAAGAATGTCCCATCATCAACACAAAGATGAAGGGGTTAAAAGGGGCATTAAAGGCCAAAAGGGTCAGGGCATATATCTACACATATATGTAAATACTTCTCATATCAACATGGATTTAAAGTCCTACCCACAGTTGCCTGGCCTGCAGGATATTGAATGGTAGATGCGTGCGTATATTTTCAATAAATTGTGAAAATTAATAAACATAATATGTATATTTTCTTCAAATTGATTTTTTTCTTAGAATTTCTTCTCTCATGGACTCAAATAAAGTCATTCCCATTGATGTCAAGCCAAACAACACATGAGTTGCTACAATTTTTTTTTATTTTCTACCACAACCCTGATCTCTATAGCACATAATGACATATAATTTCTTGAAAATATATACGAAGGCATCTATCAACTAATATCCCACAGGCCAGGCAACTGTGGTCCTTTCTCTGCAACAAAAAGCTTCGCGCGTCGCAGGTATAGCAATAGCAATGCAGCTAAAGCGGTATATGCGACGTACGGTATAGTGTATAGACGTCCTGACTAGTATTTAATCGCTAGTGTTACAAGGTATATATTTCATAATTCGAGTGTTTATGATTATCTTTTTCTTCAAGTTTTAGAAAGATATTGAACTTTTCTATAGATTTCGAAATTTCCAATAATAAGTCGAAATATATGCATATTGCAAGTAGATATTACAAAGAAAATGAACCTTTCTTTCTGATCTTAGAATATTTCTTCTAGTTAGAATAGCTAGAAATGTCAAAAGGGAAATTCCCAGATGTGAACGCACATTTCGCTGGTCATAACGGGTACCGTGCATGGGTCAAATCAGGTCCTATCAATGTATAGTTTGATACGGGGTTATTTTATGAAGGTATTTATTTATGAACGTTACATTATATAATTCAGTTAAACTTCGATCATGAAATTGGGGAGTGTGTGGAAAGTTAGTGAAAAGAGATGCGGGTTACTTGTTAATATGACTTAACGTAATAAACGATCGACTTGAACTATTCCGTGATTTCTGACACAGCATGGGAAAGTTAAGGTCGAGGACGGGTCTTTCACGAGGGTATTATAACGGGTCCGTACTTGGAATGACACACAATAGAGATACTCAAACCCGGAGAATGTTTTTGTGCAGCTTTTCAAAAGATCGACTTTTCTCCATCTCCCGTTTCTATGGTAACGGAAAAGCAGACGTTTGCCCGGAGAAGTTTAGGGTTGAATGTATTGAATTTCCACGAACAGACTAGTGAACTTATGTCACCGACTCCCGATTAGTCGAAGAACATTACCCATACTTTTATTCGGGGTTAAAAGGAAACTTGCTGCAGCATTCCCAGTGTTACGGTGACGAGTTCAAGGTCTAGGAGGGAGGTTATATGTGATCGTCTGTGATGTGACAGTCTGCAGTGAGGGGTTCTCAGGCAGGGAGCGGACCGACTAAAGCCCGTTACGTAATCCCGCCTCCTACAACCCCTCATTCCCAGGCCACCCACTTCTAGCTTACATTTTCCCATAGAGTCCGGAATTCCACTTTCACCACAGGGTTATTGGTACAAAAATAAACCGTACAGTATAATTGAAACAAAGAACATATCATAAAACGTACTCCCCCCCCCCCTGTGTTTTTTAAAGTGCGTGTTTCTAGGGGGGGGGGGGGGGGGGTGTCTATATATCCACCCTGGAGATGGAGTGGATATTAGACAGTTATATTTTTTCTTAGTTATAGTACCGTTTATTCCCATTAATGATGTTGATAGGGACTATGGGCGAGTTTTCAAATAAAGCACAATAACTCAGGCACATTTTAAACCAGAACCATGCAGTGTTTGAAGCTTGAAAAGTTTTCAAAATTTTGAGTCAGTTCGTGTCACTTAAAAAAATTAATGATAATGAAATCGATTTCTTAATTTTTAGTTTAAACAGCTTGAAGAGTTTACAAAACAACTAATTTTAAATACAGAACGGTCAAATACAGAACGGTCAAATACAGAACGCCAAATACAGAACGGTCAAATACAGAACGGTCAAACAACAAGAAAACCTTCCAAGAATTAACAATTGTCCAGTCTAGACAAGAAGTGAATTTTATTCAAGATGATGAGCATTCAGTTCCTATTGACCACGGGATTGTTTTGGAAAACTGAAGATGAAAAAAATATTATTATTTTTTCTTTTAACCTAACTGAATTGACAGTATGGGCTGGGTCCTAAAGTCGGATCATTTCATCCAGGAGTTAATCTGGTAGAGGCTCAGTTGAACCAAACTTTTTTTTTGGAACGTTTGGAGGAGCTAGAAATTTACGTACTCCAGGGTACGCTATTTGTTGTTTCACATCTACAGAACTATCTGTTCACATAAACAATGGCTGTTTGCTCTTTCAAGAGTATGGGAAAAAGTGTTTATCAAGTTTTGGAAATCCAGTTTTGAATAACTTTTTTGTCCCTATTCTTCTATAAAATGTTCCTATTCAACCCGTTTTACTACGGTGGCTTATTGGTGCCATATTATAAAACGTCTAATTTTCTATATGAAACGTCGTATTATATTACCGTTTTCAGTTTGGAAAGGGTAATCACAAAGAAAATGCAGAATGAATCACAATGAAAATTAGAAAATCACACGGAAAATGCGGAATCACAATGAAAATATTTTCTTCGCGGTGAAAATATTTTCTCCGGGGTCGAAACCTTGTCTCCACGATTGAAATATTTTCTCATCGATTGAAACATTTTCTCCGCGGAGAAAATAACAGTGTACCAAATTTGAGAAAGATCCATGCAGTAGTTCCTGAGAAATCGCAATAACAAAGTTTCATGGGGAAATCCAAAATGGCCGCCTGGTGGCCATATTGGATTTTCGAATCGGGCCAAAAAAGATATCTTGCACAACTGGACCACAAGGGAAACTTGTGTACCAAATTTGAGAAAGATCCATGCAGTACTTCCTGAGAAATCACGATAACAATGTTTCATGGGGAAATATAAGATGGCCGCCTGGTGGCCATATTGGATTTTCGAATCGAACCGAAAAAGGTATCCTGCACAACTAGACCCCAAGGGGAACCTTTGTACCAAATTTGAGAAAGATCCATGCAGTACTTCCTGAGAAATCACGATAACAAAGTTTCATGGGGAAATCCAAGATGGCTGCCTGATGGCCATATTGGATTTTCGAATCGGACCAGAGAAGGTATCTTGCACAACTAGATCCCAAGGGGAACCTGTGTACCAAATTTGAGAAAGATCCATGCAGTAGTTCCTGAGAAATCGCGATAACAAGGTTTCATGGGAAATCCAAGATGGCTGCCTGGTGGCCATATTGGATTTTCGAATCGGACCAGAAAAGGTATCTTGCACAACTAGACCCCAAGGGGAACATGTGTACCAAATTTGAGAAAGATCCATGCAGTAGTTCTTGAAAAATCGCGATAACAAGAATTGTTTACGGACGGACGACGGACCGCGGACAAAAAGCGATTTGAACAGCCCACCATCACCAGACGTTTTATAATATGGCACCAATAAGCCACCGTATTTTACGGTATACACTTAACTCCATAACCCGATTTGAGGCATGTTACCACAGATTTGAGGGGAATTCCGTCCCCATCCCCATTCCATCAGGGGATGGAGGGGGGGAGGGGGGGAGGTGGGGGGGGGGCGACATTACCGCACTCAATTGTTATTCATTATTCATTCTACCTTTGAAATTGAATTTAAACTCACTAAAATAGATAGAACAAACAAAATGTGCATGTTTACACGTATCCGATTTATTATTCATGTATATTACAGATTTAAAAACTTAAAAGTAAACCTCAGGGACAACAAGGAATTGATCTGGAATTAGGACAATGACATGATGTAGCATCTAAAAGGTGCATTGACCCCTCAGCCTGTTTGAACATGTTAACATATTAACAGATGAATGAAAGATAACGACTTTGAACATTGGGGATCAGGTTTCGTCGGGATCAGGTACTAGCATGTATACCTGTGGAAAATACCAGGCACTGCTCATCTGCAAGGTGCTAAATACCCTTCCATGTAAGTTATGTAGTTGTCTATCATCAAATAGTAACCGGGATATGGACGGGACAAGAAATTTTTGACTGACGGGATAAAGGGCAATAGCTTCATGGAAAATCCCCGAAACGCGAAAATAAGTTGACTGTGCACATCTGCAAGGTACTAAGCGCCGTCCATGTATTGTAAGTTTCGAAGTTGTCCACAAAATAGTAACCAAGATAAGGACCAGACAAGAAATTGTTGACTGACGGGATGAAGTGCAATAACTCCGTGGAAAATCATTGAAACACGAAATAACATGACCGTGTACATCTGCAATATACCAAGCATCTTCCACGTACGTTTTGAAGTTGTCCATCAAATAGTAACCGAGATATGGACCGAACAAGAAATTGTTGACTGACGGAATAAAGGGCAATAACTCCCATGAAAATTTATCTAAACGTGAAAATAATCTAACTGTGCACATCTGCAAGATACTAAGCCTCTTTCATGTAAGCATCTTTCATGTTTCAAAGTTGTCCATCAAATAGTAGCGCAGGACAAGAAAATGTTGACAGACGGGATCAAGGGCAGTAATTCCATAGAAAATCATCGAAACGCAAAAATAACCCGAGTGTGCACATCTGCAAAGTACTAGACATTGCCCATCAAATATCACCGAAGATATTGTTGACGAACGGATGACCGTACGAACAGACGTACATGCCGATTACAAGAACAGGGTTTTAATTGTTTGAACAAAACATTTTCAAAGCAAGTGAACCATTGTTCTAAAGTTATGCTTCAAAAGATACTCTTTGATTCATCTATGAAATAACAAGCTTTGCTCCATATGTGAACATGAAAATTATGTTTGTTGTATCCATTTAAGTATCTTAAATTAAATTTTAAGGTTATAAAATTAACAAATTAAAAAACTGCCGAAATGTTGCGGACTGAAATGCCGTACGTTTCAAATTATGCCAAGCCGGGTCATACCAAAGACTTGAAAAATGGAACTTCTTGATTTCTCGCTTACCCTTAGCATTAAGAGGATAGAACAAGGACTGGTCCGCTCGGTGTCAGTATAATATTACTTAGTGGGGTGTTATGTCTGCCTACGGCATCATATTTCAGTAAGATAGCACTATAAAATGGCAGCATTAGATCTGTTCTGTTATAAGTAGGTACCCCTGCCCCCCCCCCCCCCTTCACTTTCCCTTCGTGATATAGCTGGAAAAATGTTGAAAGCGACGTTAAACCCTATTCACTCACTCACTCACTCACCATTTCACTCACTGCCGAAATGTCGCTGGCCGAGAAGTCGTACATTTCACTCACGTCGCTGGCCGATATGTCGTACATTTCACTCACTGCCGAAATGTCGCTGGCCGATATGTCGCCCATCGAAATGTCGCGGGTCCGGTTGTGGTATAACTGCCTGCTTTGTTATAGCTTACATGTGAGGTGTAAGTTCACAAGAGAGATGTACATCTAATACGTAAAGAAAGGAACCCAGATGAAAAAATCAACGTTACCGAAAGAGATTGCCACGTAATTGTCATCTTCGAAATATTCCCACTTGTTGACGAGATATTTAAGAAATAAAGTTTTCATAGGCGTGCTCAATGGTTATTTTACGCACGGTTAGTGTAGGATGGTTTATATTTTAGGGCAAGGGGGAAGCCCGCTCCCTAAAATTTATAAACTTTCTCACACTAACCGTGCGTAAAATAACCATTGAGCACGCCTTTGAAAACATTATTTCTATTGTATATTGCACTACTCAAATTGATTATCAACAACGATTATAATGAAATGCTGAAAACATATTTTAAACTTTGACAACCTTTCTCCCCTTTTTGAAAAAGAAAACTCGTCCACTGATGTTGGGACGATGCTCCCGTCTCGGTTGGCATCGTGCCAATGTCAGTGGACGAGTGTATGTGATCTCTCAAATGGGGAGTGATTTTGTCAGCTGAGTCAGCTGTTTGGAAATTACGTGGATATATGCCTATTTGTGTCGCTTTGTTAATCAGTTCAACGATGGAAACAACACTTGAACTTGAGAAAGAAATTTCGTCTTGTAATTTATTTGTTTGTTTTATTCGATTGTTACTTTCCCTTTCCTCACCAGACTTGTGAAATGGAATCTCCTAATGAACACCTGCACTTGACACATGTAAATTTCACATAGCCGTTCTAAAGCGTGTTATAAATGCACAGTTACTGATGTTATTGACACAAGTGTTATAGAATCTACAAATATCGTATGCATATGACTTTGATGATGTCAGGCAAGAGGCTATAGAGATAATAAGATAGACAGATAATCCCATCTTTTTTCTATGATTTAGAGGTTTTCATTCCATTAACATTGTGTTTAATTGTAACTGGATTTCCGGACTTCAGTTTATGATTTCAGAAAGATTGTTACCATAGCAACCGAAAGAGCCAAGTGTAGTTCGATAAATTTTGTTCAATGAACAAGATGAATATGACCGGCGTTGACCCATGCAGTTGTTACTACATATTCGGTATAACTCAAATTTCATAACCCGTAAAACCCGTGATAACCATTTATGAAAATAATGGATTTTTTTTTGTAGTATGGATGGATTATGCTATATATATAAAATAGCAATATGATAAGTTTCAATTTGACCAGATATATAGCTGTGACCAGATATATAGCTGTGACCAGATATATAGCTGTGACCAGATATATAGCTCTGGAACTATTCCAGTTAGCCCTATTACTGGTGGTGACAACATCAAAACCCATTTTGCCACAATCATGGGCAAAAAGTGTGGGACGGGCCGGGGGGAGTCTACTTTTCTAAAACTGTGTCTTCACCTCAGCCGATAATGAAGTGCAAAGGATGAATTTCACATCGGCGATCAAACTAATTTGTCGGGTAACGGTTTTATTGTTTGGGCTCTTTTTCTCTTTAATTTTTTATTCCCCAACGCTACAGATTTCATATGCATGCTTTGGGTGCGTGTAACAATTTGCATAGTTTTGTTTTTGTAATCTCACAATTGAAATTTGACCGTCAATTTCCGTGTTGGTTTCTCAAAATCAAAAATTGAAATTTGACAGTCTATTTCCAATTTTGGTTTTTTGTTTTCGGTTTCTCAAAATCAAAAATTGAAATTTGACAGTCAATTTTGGTTTTTCGTTTTACTTCGCGCAAAAATGAAAATGAAATATTGAAAATTGCATCGAGTTGTCCGTTTTTCGTTTTTTGACTTTAACTCAGACGTATCAATGTTAAGTGTTCACGCACAAAGGGTTATATGCCGTCACTCACGGCATATAGATGTGCGGAGAATAAGAGACAAGTGGATTTCACTAAAATGAGATGCCTGGAACCTGACATTTCAACTAGGGTACTATAGGCCGACTGCCTAGATTTCGGCCCATCAGACAGGTCTGGAAAGGTGGCAACCCGCTGATCTGATTGATTATTTTCAGTTGGGCTTTGGCCAATCAGGACACAGTTTTTGGTTTACCCGGTTCTAAAAATAGATGCTTAGAGCGCATTTAAGCGAAAATCATTCGTGCACACAACCGCTATTGATTATTGCTTTAAAATATTGTGCTTATACAGATACCAACAAAACATGTAATACCAATAAGAATAAAGCATCGCGCTGATGGGCCGGGGAAAATGCACGCAACCGTCACGATTGACGCCCGACGTCGGAATGCTTCAACGCTTCAAGTCCACTCATCCGCCACTATTTTTGGGACTTGGAGCGCTGGAGTCCGTCAGTACTAAGCGTCAGAAACTCTTCAACGTTTTAAGTGCGGGTGTCAAACGCTTAAACGCATCGAGGATGGGCGTCAAATACCGGTCCGCTTCAATAGTTTAGTTTGGGCATCATCTCGTTTCAACACATTACCTTCACACACACCCACACATACACACACCCAAGGGGAAGTTCCTATGGGGTTATAATTAAGGTACCCACGTATTTATTATATTACCCTAGAGGGAATGCCGAGCTCCACGTATCTCGTTTAATGAAACTCCGATGTGTCCCAAACTCGTTGTTCTCCGTATGTGCTTCATAACTGCAGCCTATTATGCTCTAGTGCGAATGCCTGGCTCCAGGGATCTCGTATAATGTAGTGAAACTTCCCTGTCATATACACTTTTGCAGAAAATATTTCCAGCCCAAAGATCCAGTACTGTCATTAGATGGAACTGAGATCAAAGTGGTAAAAGAGGTCAAATTCTTAGGAATGTTGTTTGACCACTGACTAACATTCAAATCGCATATAAATTGCTTGAAAGCTAAGTGCACGAAAGCTCTTGATTTGCTGAAGGTAGTTGCCAACTATAAGTGGGGAGGAGATCAGCAAACACTTCTCCATTTATATCAATCACTTGTTCGTTCCAAACTTGATTATGGCTCTATTGTTTACAACGGTGCAAGCAAGTCAAACTTGGCAAAGCTAGATCTAATCTCCATCAAGGACTAAGACTTTGCCTTGGAGCTTTCAGAACATCCCCTAAAGAAAGCTTATATGTCGAAGCAGATGAATTTCCTTTAGAACTTCGAAGAATTAAACTATCACCGCAATATATCACGAAATTGCGATCAAATCACTCGAATCCTGCATATAACTGTGAGTTCGTGGATCTCTATTCGAAGAAACCCTCTATTATTCCACCACTTGGAATTCGTATGAAACCACACATTGTAGCAGCTGGTATTAAACTTAGTCAAATTTTACCTAACAAGCTCTCACCAATTCCACCATGGCAGTTAGCTCAACCAGAAGTAGATATTTCTCTAACGAAATATAAAAATGCAGACACGATCCAGCTCTTGTATACACAAGAATTTGGTCTACTGAGAGAGATATACAGATCGCATCAGGCTATTTATACAGATGGTTCTAAAGATGGTGAGAGAGTAACATGTGCTACTATCTTTAGTTCCAAAACTAAAACCTGTCGACTACCACGTAAAAGTTCGATATTCACTGCAGAAGCAAAAGCTATATTGTTGGCTTCAGAAGGTATTGGGTCCACTGAAAGGGGGAAAATATGTCATATTCTCAGATTTACTGTCATGCCTCCAAGCGATTAAAAGTGGAACTTCGACTCATCCCACTATCTTGAGTATTCTACAACTACATGACTGTAGATTTGATCAACAGATTGATTTTGTGTTCTGTTGGTTGCCTAGTCACGTTGGCATCAAAGATAATACTGAGGCTGATAGGATGGCTAAGGCAGCCCTAGATGATGAGGTTGATCCTGTTGGAATCCCATACAGCGATTTCAGACCCTCTATCTGTACTTATGTGAGACGACTGTTTCAATCTTTATGGGATGCTGTGGTTAATAACAAACTTCATGAGTTCAAAAAAACCCTGTAGGCTACACTCATCTGAACAGCCAAAAACGTTTCGATCAAACCATGATCAGGCGATGTAGAATCGGCTATACACGATTAACTCACGAACATTTTCTAAAAAAGAGCCAGTCTCAAGATGTATTCCATGCCATGAAGATCTCACGGTGAAACATATTCTTATCGAATGCATAGATTTTAAGATTGTAAGAGAAGCATTTTATCGAGCGACTACTTTGGAAGATTTTTTAGTCGGGTGAGGGAGGATTGCATCTTGGGTTATTTGAGAGAAATCGGTTTGTCACACAAGTTTTAATGTGTGTATGTTTTAATGCGTTGGATAAATAAGTTAGTGACTTGGGTAGCCTACTTAGAATTTTGTTTGATCGTCGCTATATAGCTGAAATATTGCTGAACGCGACATTAAACCGTAATTCTCTCTCTCTCTCTCTCTCTCTCTCTCTCTCTCTCTCTCTCTCTTATTCACCCCACTGGTTTTCCGTATTACACTCCATATCTGCCTATACGACCCGATTTGCGCTTTCAATACTACTCCGCGGACCAGCAGCGACATCATAACCCTTGCGCGTACGCACTTGACCTTGTTACGTCAAAGTTAAAATAAAAACAAGAGCCCAAGGGGCTTCAATATACGCCCGTATATCTGTAATTATATTGGTCTGAATTTCAAGGTTGTTTAATAGCCTTGATTCCAATTGGATGGTAGCTAGCTATCCAGAGAAAGGTCTACGATTTTGTGCTTCTGAGAATGTAACATAATATCACATCTTATACTGAATGGTAACTGGTTGACCTTGAAACAAGAACCGAGAGCTCACATGTCTCACATTGAAATCGACAATAGTCAGACACAAGAAAATAATAGTTTTCCTGCAAATGGATTCCTTTCAGGCGAGAGAATTTTTCGTGAAGGAAGAAAAATGTGAAGAAAGTGATGAAGTAAACCTTTGTTCTGGAGTTAATAAACCATCTTCACAAGTCCAGGCAAATCCTAAATTCTCGCATTTGACATTTTGTTGATTCGAATGAGTTCTTGAGTCGATGCCTCTGTTATACAATCTCGTACATTTCATCCACCACGCTTATTTTGAATTAGCATGTCGGTATCTCAAGCCTGCTATTTTGCTTTGACTTAGGATGTCTATTTCATCCCTACATCAAAGCAGTTCGGCCCATGATGAAATCCAAACCAGTCACATCTCATACCTCGCATTGGATTGGCATAATCAGCACATTCATTGATTGGTTTGATTTAGGGAAAACCCCTTGACCTATTTATATCCAGAACTAGTATGGGAAACTAACCAAGCCAGTGTATCAATCCTAACAGATCGATTCATACACTGGCTGGCGAGGATGTTAATAAACAGGTTTCCCACGTTAAATTAGTAAATGTATGGTTTTTATTTCACAACAGTTTAACTAAATGTAACATGTATCAAATATGGGAGACAACTCCACAGGACAAATGCCATATACATGTAGGGGAGACAAAACTTTGAATATTCCAACCTAACACATATAGTCCGCTATTAAACTTGATTCAGTTTTGGGAGACTGTGACCTTGACCTTTGGCAAATTGATCTCAAAGTGAATATGGCTTCTCTTTGCCATGCGAGTAAGGTATACCCAAAGTTTGGTACCAGTCCATACCTTGGAACTGGAGATACCGCATGGACAGCAAATGTTAAAGTATTAATGGACAGAACACAACATCGCATTACACGACCACATCTTCGACAGGCATATGAAAATGTGACTTTTAATGATTTCTTGATTCTGGGGTCACAGTGACCTTGACCATGTCCCTCTAATGTATCTACTGCCACAAAAAAAGTTATTTTTAGTGATTTCCTGATTTTGGGGTCACACTGACCTTGATCTTAACTTGACCCAAATTTTGGTACACAACACATCGTCTTCCCTCAATGTATCAATGGACACAAACAATCATGATTTTTATCAATTTCATGATTTTGGGGGTGGCAGTGACCTCGACCTTCGGCCTTGACATCCTTTTTGGTACGTGACGCCTCATGTCCCCCTAATGTATCTACAGACACAAAAAAAAACTAAATTTGAAAGATTTCTTGATTCTGGGATCACAGTGATCTTGACTATTAACCTTTTGTACATGAGAAATCATCTCTCCTTAATATATCAATGGATACAAAAATCATCATTTTTAACAATTTCATAATTTGGGGCTCACAGTGACCTTGACCTTTGACCTTGACCTACATTTTGGTATCTGACTCATCGTGTTCCCCTAATGTATCTATTGACACAAAAAAAAGTTATTTTTAATATTTTTCTGGTTTTGGGGTCACTGACCTTTGACCATCGACCTTGACCTAATTTTTGGTATGTGACAATTCATTTCCCCCTATTGAATCCACTCACAAAAAATTTAGGAATTTTTAATGATTTCCTGATTTTTCGGTCCCACTGACCTTTGACCTCCGATCTCGACCTACATTTGGTATGTAACACATCGTTCCCCCTAGGGCATCCACTCACTAAAAATTAGAACTGTAGATAGAAAACTGTCAATGATCAATGATTTTTAGTCAACAGTGACCTTTGACCTCTGACCTCAATTTCGGTACGCGACGCATCCTCTTCACCTGGTGTATCCAGTCACAAAAATTGCAACTGTGGACAGAAAACGTTCTATATAGACCGGACACGAACACTTGTTTTTCAGGCCAGTGGCCTTTGACCTCTGACCTCGACCTTCATTTTGGTACGCGACACATCGTCTCCCCATAGGGTATCCACTCACCAAAAATTGGAACTGTAGATAGAAAACTGTCCCAGATACAGACCGGACACGAGGGACGGACAGACGGACACAGACCGCCATCACATAAGACGTCCGCCTTTTGGCGGGCGTATAAAAAAAACGAAAAACGGACAAGTCAAGGCAATTTTCAATATTTGATTTCATTTTTGCGCGAAGTAAAACGAAAATTGACGGTCAAAGTTCAATTTTTGATTTTGAGAAACCGAAAACGAAAATGGAAAATTGACGGTCAAATTTCAATTTTTGATTCTGAGAAACCGAAACCGAAAATTGACGGTAAAATTTCAATGTTATACAGAGTACAGCTCATGGTGACGTCTCAGTATAAATGTAAGATTTGATTAACAGTGACCCATCCAACAATACCGCCTGCTCTCCAAGTTCGTAGAATTGTAATTGGGGCTGTTTTCGACCATCTCCCTATGAATTAGATCCTACACCATATGTCCCCAACACCTTCAAGCTTTATTGATGATGACCAACTCCATTATATGGTGTTAACCCATTATCAGCACTGATCAATCAACATGAAAATATATAGTGTTTCACCATTATTTGGTGTCGAACTGACCTCAAGATCATATTCTTATTAATTATTCGATCAAAACCATTCATCTTTCAACACCGTTTCACGGTATTCAGCACCAAATATTTGTTCGACCAACACCATTTTCTAGTCGAGTGGCTTACCGTAAAAAAATCGGAAGTTATTTACGTTTGTGACAAAAGTATTATCTTTTGCATGCTGATTTGAGATTGTTTCAGGACCCAAAAAATCTACGGCTGCAAGCTGAACTCTGCGTGGGGTGGGTTTTATGATGTAATTTGGAGGGGGGGGGGGAGGGAGAGTAAAATGTGTTGACCTAGACCAACCGCCTACCCTTTGTACGCATTTCGATTTCATATAGTATATGTTCAGTAAATGTACCGTGACAATATTACTGATAGGCCAGCTTTGATGAATTCAACATAGCCACCAAATTGGGAATTATTGTTTTTTACCGAGATACACTAAATTACAACACATATAAGGGAAGTGGGAAGAGGTGCCGACATACTGACAGAATCACATGGCTTCACAGTATAGTCTTGCGGTTAACCTATTCTGAAGCACATACCAAGAATCTAACGATTCGTGAAATGTGTTGTATCTCAGGTACGCTTTTATTGTACCTGTCCATGTGGCATCTTGGATGACATAACCACACGGCCCCTAGCACCGGCATAAGCGGTATTAGATACAAATCTACAGAGCTATGATGGAAATGCTCTGACAACTCGTATATTGGTAATTGGTGAGCTGTGTCGCTGTGACAACTGGTACACTGGGGATTGGTGAGCTGTATCGTCGTCAGAGGAAAATGACGGCATTTAACCCAAAAAAACTAGTCTGTAAGGCCCGATGTCGACCCAGCATCAACTTCCCACAATGCCAACATATATCAAAGACCAAAGGGTCTGTACAGGGGGCGGGCCTCTGGGACGAAACGTCCACCAGCAGAATCTCCCCATATACAGGTATAACATATATACAACAACAACAACAACAACAACAACAACAGGTAAAAATTACAATGCATATAAGGGAAGTGGAAACAGGTGCCGACATATTGACAGAGCCACATGACTTCACAGTATAGTCTTCTGGTTAACCTGTTTTATAACTCAACGTACTTGCGATAATATGCCACCATAACCTGATCATGGGAGTCGACATTTCTGTGAAAAAATCGCAGTCATACATTACCTTCTCAAAAGATTGGCATATATTTTGGAGCGGCAGATCGCCATGCCCCTGGCGGCAAACGTGACCTAAGCAACAGTTGGTATAATCCGAATGTACTTTCATAGAAAAAGTATCTAACGGAAAGGCGGGGCTAATCCAGCGCGTGTCCTTCATCATGCTAAGTCATGGACCTCTCCGAACATGCCCATATTTTGAACGAATTAAGCGCCTGGCAATGTTTTGTATATTTCGTCTCCTTCTGGTTGCTTTGAAGTCAGCTGTTCATATCCTTGAATGTTTTGATTTAAGAAACGCCCCCATGTTGTTTCCCTTCGGACTTCAAAGAGTTTGCTCTCCACCTTTTTCTCCACATAAGCTGGGCCTTCATCTAAATATACCGAGATCCCACGAAGGTTGCGTATTGCCCCAACACGCCGTTCGTTTATTGACATTATTGATATTTATTTATTGATATTAAAAACGGACAGTTCCCTGCCGGGTCTGGTATGGCGGCAAGGAGTATACAGACATGCATTATGGAAGAGGATGATGTCCTTTGTCACAGTGAGGCTCGACAAAAAATTTATCCTATCGTGAGTAAATGTACACTTTTGAGATATTCGAGTATTTTCAGATGATGAAAAGCGGCATTAGGCAAAAATACCACATTCAGGCATATCTCGAGACAGTTTTCAGATTCTCACAGCGTTGAT
The DNA here is from genome assembly GCA_036873755.1 of Hanleya hanleyi. NCBI lineage: Eukaryota > Metazoa > Mollusca > Polyplacophora > Lepidopleurida > Hanleyidae > Hanleya > Hanleya hanleyi. Next base: position 21,029 of record JAVTVY010031180.1, read on the forward strand.
GCGAATTTTTCAATCTACTTTTTATACAACAGTCGAGTGAATTCGGCCAGCATGCATCAAAGCATCTGAAAATTACGTGACTTGGCTCACGCGGCATATCGATCATGTGAGACGAACTGACGTGAATTTACGGGATTTCCAATAGTGGAAAATTACGTCGAAAAGCGATATCTCCTCTTAAATGAACTGCTCGAGCAGTCTAGCGATATATCCAGAACTAAATGGCCGCTTCGAAAATTATGCTGAGACAGATGCGTGTGACCTTTTCATTTCGATTTAAAAACACCATGTTCATTTATCTTTTCAATAAACTGACCGTTGAATGTTTTTGTAGAACCAAGGTGAAGAGTTGATAATCATGAATTCGTTTAGTGTTGTTTGTAACATCCTTAAAATATACTGTGGTGATATTAGGTCCAATTAGTGCTCCAAATTCGGGTGTATTCTGCGGAATACTAAATCAGTAGTAATCAGCGGTAATCCCGTCAGTTTTAGGGCGATCTCCGCGCAGTCATATTTCAGGATAACCCTGCTCGGAGAATCGTAAAAGACGTTTTCGTGGCCAAGATGGCTGATGTACGGCTGAGACAAACGAAGGGAGCGTACGTTTGTGTGTAAATTGTGTGCACAACCCACAATCCTCCACACGACCGGAAGAGATTTGCCATTTATATACTATTCTTCGAGTGAGCATGCCACAGGACATACAACGACCACGACACTGTATGACCCTATCCAACAAGAGCGTTGCACAGAAACTCCACATTTGGACCAATATGGCCCACATATACCCACTTTATAACTAAGGTCTCAACTACGCAATACCCAATCTAGCTCTCTCTGCAGGTTCTCTACTACGAATATAACATCACAGTCAAGTGAACTGTAACACAACACCAACACTCTTCCACCCCTCTCCCCCATTCACGATAGGGCATTTCAGCTATATACTAATGTTCGCGCTTTTAACTTTGTGAACATGCCCCACAGTGGAATTTTCAATAAACATTTAATTCTTCTCTTTTTTTTATAGCTATTAGATTTTGTAACAGCTGCCACAATATTTTTAATTTATAATCTTGTCGATTTTGTAACATCGCTTTGCATGAGATATATATTTTGGTAGAAAACTGGTACTCAGTACTGTACTCAGTACTCAGTACTGTACTCAGTACTCAGTACTCAGTACTGGTACTCTCACAATCCTCTAGGTTTGGTGTATTCTATCAGGTTAGATAATTTGACGAGTTGGTGAAAGTTCACAATCAAAATAATAAAACTGAAGAGAAATCTCAATCATTTGTGTTCATAACTCTCTTTTTCTATATTGTAATATCCTAGATAAGGTTTATTTAGAATTGGGTAGTCTTGAGCGGTTTTCCCACGGATCTGCCTGGGATCGATATACGGCCGGAATTAACAAAAGCTGATTGTGGTATGTATCGAATTCATCAATCATATCGCCACCAGCTGCATGTCCTAATACCACAACCCTATGTCAATGAATTTTCCCAGCTAAAATGTACGTCCGCATGGCGTGTCCATTTTGTTCATTTCGATGGATACAGATTTGTTCACATTTAGATTAGTTCACGTGACACATGTTCGTTTCGCATGTCGATTTCACCTCAGTGCGCACACGTGTCGGCTTTTATGTGATTGGTGTAGTTTTCCGGGGGGCGCGTGAGAAATCGACCAGTGGCGACGCGCTAAGAAACCACAATTGTACAGCACACCGGTGAGAAAATGTCAAAACGGAAGTGGACTCTCTTAAAGGTGTGTGTCTGGCGCGTGCACGGTTTATACCTTGCGGCTATAGGGTCAGCCCAGCTTCCCATGAAAAATCTCAAAATTGAAATCATGAAGAGGCATTGTTCTTATTTTCTTTTCTCATCACGGCACAGATTTGAAAAAAGAGAAGAAAAACAAATATATACACATACATGTATATATATGCGAGTGCATGAAACCTTATAATAATTAATAATAATACTTGAAATAAAAATGAGCTGAAATTGTTCTTGCATTTTCCAAAAATTCGGCGAATAGAGCTGGGAAAGTTAAGGTGAATTATTTTGGATATATAAAAAGGGCGGAGCGGGTCGATACGAACAGTGATATCCGAATAATAAGAAATCATTCCGCAGATACATGTAATCAGGTGACTTTCCATGGGAAAGTATGAAATCACCAGTGTACCGTATGCTAGGAAGGCCGAACTGTTAACGTTCCCACGATATGCTGTTAGTGTTAAGTGGCTGGTGGATAATTTAACCTATACTAGTTGTTAATTATTCACCGCGGCTTTAATAGAGTTTTCAGCCGACAGGAAACACTGCTATATAAAACGAAGTGAAATGGGGAAAGTTCCAAAAACTGATCGGAAATCAGAAGTCATCAGTTACCATGCATTATTAATAATATTTCTGGGTTTTTTTCTTGGACTTCCTGTAAAATATAACGAAGTCCTACTTTGTGAGAAAATTTCGCAGTTCCCTCAAATTCACAGAAATATATGAACAGTTGTTTGATTTCCTCGCAAAGAGAGAGCAGCGAGCCATTCACGTTAGGCTAACGTATGACATGGCTGGAAAATGTTCATATATACGATATTAAATATATATACATGTATCTCAAGCCACAAATTATGAGGGAAAGTGAAATATATGATTTAATTTCGAAAGAAGATCTTATAATTAATACGAAAACACATAAACTCGTCTAAAAGTATTTCCAACGTAACATTTTATATTTGGCACTTCAACCGCACTTCATGGGGGTTGAATCCTCGTCGCTAAAACGCGCCACGCCCTTACATGGTAAGAAGCAGGATTACACATGTTTTAAATCTAGGACCTACACAATTAATTAAGGTTATTTAAAACTTTAACAGTTGTGAGAACGGATAAGTTACGATGCTTATACGAATGACAATTTACCGTTTGTGTTGGTGTGACCAGCACAGACCCTTATTTTGCCGAGTTTACTCAGTAAGTACGTCGTTCCAATTTACGAGATAAATCTTGTACTGTACGCTCGTTCTTGGAAAGAACGATAGCTTAATGATCTGGGGACACATACCTACACCTCCGGCATAAGTTAATGATCTGGGGACATATATCTACAACTCCGACAAAAGTTAATGATCTGGGGACATTTATCTTCCCCTCCGCCACAAGTTAATGATCTGAGGACATTTATCTACCCCTCCGCCACAAGCTAATGATCTGGGGACATTTATCCACAAGGTGATGATCTGAGCACATTTATCTTCCCCTCCGCCACAAGTTAATGGTCTGGGGACATTTCTCTACCCCTCCACCACAAGTTAATGATCTGAGGACATTTATCTACCCCTCCGTCACAAGTTAATGATCTGGGGACATTTATCCATAAGTTAGTTATCTGAGGACATATCTACCCCTCCGCCACAAGTTAATGATCTGGGGGAAATTTATCCACGAGTTAATGATCAGAGCACATTTATCTACCCCTCCGCCACAAGTTAATGATCTGGGGACATTTATCCACAAGTTAATGATCTCGGGACATTTATCTACCCCTCCATCACAAGTTAATGATCTGGGGACATTTATCCACAAGTTAATGATCTGGGAACATTATCCACAAGTTAATCATCTCGGGACATTTATCTACCCCTCCGCCATAAGTTAATGATCTGGGGACATTTATCCACAAGTTAATGATCTGGGGACATTTATTCACAAGTTAATCATCTCGGGACATTTATCTACCCCTCCGCCACAAGTTAATGATCTGGGGACATTTATCCACAAGTTAATGATCTCGGGACATTTATCTACCCCTCCATCACAAGTTAGTGATCTGGGGACATTTATCCACAAGTTAATGATCTGGGGACATTTATCCACAAGTTAATGATCTCGGGACATTTATCTGCCCCTCCGTCACCAGTTAATGATCTGGGGACATTTATCTACCCCTCCGCCACAAGTTAATGATCTCGGGACATTTATCTACCCCTCCGCCACAAGTTAATGATCTGGGGATATTTATCTACCCCTCCGCCATAAGTGAATGATCTGGGGATATTTATCTACCACTCCACCACAAGTTAATTATCTGGGTTGGTCGGTTGTTTGAAGTTTAACGTCGCATCTAACCTTATTGGTCACACAGCGAAGATGACCCAAACAAACATACCCTAGCAAAACCCTAACCTTAACAAAAACCTCACCAAAACTACAAAATAATTGAATTTCGAAATTTTAAAATTAGGCTCCACAGACACTGGTGATCACAATGGATCGTCAGAGAGCCTAATTTGTTTGGCACTTTAATCTACTTCCTGTGCCAGACAAACATGGTATGGTAAACCATGCTGCCCTAAGCTGGGGGCCTAAATATCTGGGGAAATATATATACCTCTCCGCCACAAGTTAATGATCTGGGGACATATATCTACACCTCGTCACAAGCTAATGAACTGAGGACATTTATCCACAAGTTAATGATCTGGGGACATATATCTACCCCTCCATCACAAGCTAATGCTCTGAGGGCATTTATCTACCACTCCGTCACAAGTTAATGATCTGAGGACATTTATCTACCCCTCCGTCACAAGTTAATGATCTGGGGACATTTATCCACAAGGTGAGGATCTGAGCACATCTATCTACCCCTACGCCACAAGTTAATGATCTGAGGACATTTATCTACCCTCCGTCACAAGCTAATGATCTGGGGACATTTATCCACAAGTTAATGATCTGGGGACATATATCTACCCCTCCATCACAAGCTAATGCTCTGATGGCATTTATCTACCACTCCGTCACAAGTTAATGATCTGAGGACATCTATCTATCACTCCACCACAAGTTAATGATCTGAGAACATTTATCTACCCCTCCACCACAAGTTAATGATCTGAGGACATTTATCTACCCCTCCGTCACAAGTTAATGATCTGGGGACATTTATCTACCCGTCCGTCACAAGTTAATGATCTGAGGACATTTATCTACCCCTCCGTCACAAGTTCATGATCTGAGGACATTTATCTACCCCTCCACCACAAGTTAATGATCTGAGGACATTTATCTATCACTCCACCACAAGTTAATGATCTGAGGACATTTATCTACCCCTCCACCACAAGTTAATGATCTGAGGACATGTATCTACCCCTCCGTCACAAGTTAATGATCTGGGGACATTTATCCATAAGTTAGTTATCTGAGGACATATCTACCCTTCCGCCACAAGTTAATGATCTGGGGGAAATTTATCCACGAGTTAATGATCAGAGCACATTTATCTACCCCTCCGTCACAAGTTAATGATCTGAGGACATTTATCTACTCCTCCACCACAAGTTAATGATCTGAGGACATTTATCTAACCCTCCACCACAAGTTAATGATCTGAGGACATTTATCTACCCCTCCGTCACAAGTTAATGATCTGAGGACATTTATCTAACCCTCCACCACAAGTTAATGATCTGAGGACATTTATCTAACCCTCGACCACAAGTTAATGATTTGGGGACATTTATCCATAAGTTAGTTATCTGAGGACATATCTACCCCTCCGTCACAAGTTAATGATCTGAGGACATTTATCTACTCCTCCACCACAAGTTAATGATCAGAGCACATTTATCTACCCCTCGGTCACAAGTTAATGATCTGAGGACATTTATCTACTCCTCCACCACAAGTTAATGATCTGAGGACATTTATCTAACCCTCCACCACAAGTTAATGATATGAGGACATTTATCTACCCCTCCGTCACAAGTTAATGATCTGAGGACATTTATCTAACCCTCCACCACACGTTAATGATCTGGGGACATATATCTACCCCTCAGCCACAAGTTAATGATCTGGGGACATTTATCTACCCCTCAGCCACAAGTTAATGATCTGGGGACATTTATCTACCCCTCAGCCACAAGTTAATGATCTGGAGACATTTATCTACCCCTCAGCCACAAGTTAATGATCTCGGGACATTTATCTACCCCTCCGTCACAAGTTAATGATCTGAGGACATTTATCTAACCCTCCACCACAAGTTAATGATCTGAGGACATTTATCTAACCCTCAGCCACAAGTTAATGATCTCGGGACATTTATCTATCCCTCCGTCACAAGTTAATGATCTGAGGATATTTATCTAACTCTCCACCACAAGTTAATGATCTGCGGACATTTATCTACCCCTCAGCCACAAGTTAATGATCTGGGGACATTTATCTACCCCTCAGCCACAAGTTAATGATCTCGGGACATTTATCTACCCCTCCGTCACAAGTTAATGATCTGAGGACATTTATCTAACCCTCCACCACAAGTTAATGATCTGAGGACATTTATCTAACCCTCCACCACAAGTTAATGATCTGGGGACATTTATCCATAAGTTAGTTATCTGAGGACAAATCTACCCCTCCACCACAAGTTAATGATATGGGGACATATATCTACACCTCCGTCACAAGCTAATGATCTGGGGTCATTTATCTACACCTCTGCCACAAGTTAATGTTCTGCGGACATTTGTCTACCCCTCCAAAACAAGTTAATGATCTGCGGACATTTATCCACAAGTTAATGATCTGGGGACATTTATCCACAATTTAATGATATAGGTACATTTATCTACCCATCCACCACAAGTTAATGATCTGGGTACATAATATCTACACCTCCGCCGCAAGTTAGTGATCTGGGGACATAATAGCTACACCTCCACCGCAAGTTAGTGATCTGGGGACATAATAGCTACACCTCCGCCGCAAGTTAGTGATCTGGGGACATAATAGCTACACCTCCGTCACAAGCTAATGATCTGGGGTCATTTATCTACACCTCCGCCACAAGTTAATGATCTGGGAACATTTATCTACCCCTCCAAAACAAGTTAATGGTCTGGGGACGTTTATCCACAAGTTAATGATATGGGTACATTTACCTACCCATCCACCACAAGTTAGTGATCTGGGGACATAATAGCTACAACTCCGCCGCAAGTTAGTGATCTGGGGACATATAGGTACACCACCGCCGCCGCAAGTTAACGATCTGGGGACATAATAGCTACACCTCCACCGCAAGTTAATGATCTGGGGACATTTATCCACAAGTTAATGATATGGGTACATTTATCTACCCGTCACCACAAGTTAGTGATCTGAGGACATAATAGCTACACCTCCGTCGCAAGTTAGTGATCTGGGGACATATAGCTGCACCTCCGCCGCAAGTTAATGATCTCGGACATAATAGCCACACCTCCGCCGCAAGTTAATGATCTGGGGACATAATAGCTACACCGCCGTCACAAGCTAATGATATGGGGACATATATCCACAAGTTAATGATCTGGGTACATTTATCCACAAGTTAGTGATATGGGTACATTTATCTACCCATCCACCACAAGTTAGTGATCTGGGGACATAATAGCTACACCTCCGCCGCAAGTTAATGATCTGGGGACATTTATCTACCCCATTAAAACAGGTTAATGATCTGGGGGCATTTATCCACAAGTTAATGATACGGGAACATTTATCTACCCATCCACCAAAAGTTACTGATCTGGGGACATAATAGCTACACCTCCGCCGCAAGTTAATGATCTGGGGACATTTACCATAAGTTAATGATCTGAGCACATTTATCTACCCCTCCGTCACAAGCTAACCATCTGGGGACATTTATCTACCCCTCCGTCACCAGTTCATGATCTGGGAACATATACCTACACCTCCGCCAAAAGTTAATGATCTGAGGACATTTATCTACCCCTTCGCCACAAGTTAATGATCTGGGGACATTTATCCGCGAGTTAATGATCAGAGCACATTTATCTACCCCTCCGCCACCATCTAATAATCTGTGGACATTTATCTTCTCCTCCGCCACAAGTAAATGATCTGTGGACATTTATCTACCCCTCCGTCCCAAGTTAATGATCTGTGTACATTTATCTACCCCTCCGCCACAAGCTAATGATCTGGGAACATTTATCCGCAAGCTGATGATCTGAGCATATTTATCTACCACTACACCACAACACCAAAAGCTGATGGTCTGGGGACATTTATCTACCCCTCCGCCACAAGTTAATGATCTGAGGACATTTATCTACCCCTTCGCCACAAGTTAATGATCTGGGGACATTTATCCGCGAGTTAATGATCAGAGCACATTTATCTACCCCTCCGCCACAAGTTAATGATCTGGGAACATTTATCCATAAGTTAATGATCTGAGGACACATCTACCCCTGCGCCACAAGTTAATGATCTGGGGAAATTTATTCACAAGTTAATGATCTGGGGACATTTATCCACAAGTTAATGATCTGCATGAGCACATTTATCTACCCCTCCGTCACAAGTTAATGATCTGGGGACATTTATCTAACCCTCCGCCACAAGTTAATGATCTGGGGACATTTATCTACCCCTCCGCCACAAGTTAATGATCTGGGGACATTTAACTACCCCTCCGCCACAAGTTAATGATCTGAGGACATTTATCTACCCCTCCGCCACAAGTTAATGATCTGAGGACATCTATCCACCCCTCCGCCACAAGTTAATGATCTGGGGGCATTTATCTATCCCTCCGCCACAAGTTAATGATCTGAGGACATTTATCTACCCCTCCGTCACAAGTTAATGATCTGGGGACATTTATCTAACCCTCCGCCACAAGTTAATGATCTGGGGACATTTATCTACCCCTCCGCCACAAGTTAATGATCTGAGGACATATGTCTACCCCTCCGCCACAAGTTAATGATCTGGGGACATTTATCTAACCCTCCACCACAAGTTAATGATCTGGGGACATTTATCTACCCCTCCGCCACAAGTTAATGATCTGAGGACATAATAGCTACACCTCTGTCGCAAGTTAGTGATCTGGGGACATATAGCTGCACCTCCGCCGCAAGTTAATGATCTCGGACATAATAGCCACACCTCCGCCGCAAGTTAATGATCTGGGGACATAATAGCTACACCTCCGTCACAAGCTAATGATATGGGGACATATATCCACAAGTTAATGATCTGGGGACATTTATCCACAAGTTAGTGATATGGGTACATTTATCTACCCATCCATCACAAGTTAGTGATCTGGGGACATAATAGCTACACCTCCGCCGCAAGTTAATGATCTGGGGACATTTATCTACCCCTTCAAAACAGGTTAATGATCTGGGGGCATTTATCCACAAGTTAATGATACGGGTACATTTATCTACCCATCCACCAAAAGTTACTGATCTGGGAACATAATAGCTACACCTCCGCCGCAAGTTAATGATCTGAGCACATTTATCTACCCCTCCGTCACAAGCTAACCATCTGGGGACATTTATCTACCCCTCCGTCACCAGTTCATGATCTGGGAACATATACCTACCCCTTCGCCACAAGTTAATGATCTGGGGACATTTATCTACCCCTCCGTCACTAGCTAATAATCTGAGGACATATATCTACCCCTCCTTCACAAGTTCATGATCTGGGAACATATAGCTACACCTCCGCCAAAAGTTAATGATCTGTGGACATTTATCTACCCCTCCGCCACCAGCTAATAATCTGTGGACATTTATCTTCCCCGGGTTCATACTCCATGTAAGAATCACAAGACAATGCATACAATAGCCAAGTCTGGGGAAAACAATGTGTCTAGACTTGAGCCTTTTCAGCGACACAAAGAGTCAGACAATACCCTCCTACATGAAGTATCTACCCTTCCCCTCCGTCACAAGCAAATGATCTGAGGACATTTATCTACCCCTCCGTCCCAAGTAAATGATCTGTGTACATTTATCTACCCCTCCGCCACAAGCTAATGATCTCGGGACATTTAGCCGCAAGCTGATGATCTGAGCATATTTATCTACCACTACACCACAACACCACTAGCTAATAATCTGAGGACATTTATCTACCCCTCCGTCACAAGTTCATGATCTGGGAACATTTATCTACCCCTCCAAAACAAGTTATTGATCTGGGGACGTTTATCCACAAGTTAATGATATGGGTACATTTATCTATCCATCCACCACAAGTTAGTGATCTGGGGACATAATAGCTACAACTCCGCCGCAAGTTAGTGATCTGGGGACATATAGCTACACCACCGCCGCAAGTTAACGATCTGGGGACATAATAGCTACACCTCCACCGCAAGTTAATGATCTGGGGACATTTATCCACAAGTTAATGATATGGCTACATTTATCTACCCGTCCACCACAAGTTAGTGATCTGAGGACATAATAGCTACACCTCCGTCGCAAGTTAGTGATCTGGGGACATATAGCTGCACCTCCGCCACAAGTTAATGATCTCGGACATAATAGCCACACCTCCGCTGCAAGTTAGTGATCTGGGACATAATAGCTACACCTCGGTCACAAGCTAATGATATGGGGACATATATCCACAAGTTAATGATCTGGGGACATTTATCTACAAGTTAGTGATATGGGTACATTTTATCTACCCATCCACCACAAGTTAGTGATCTGGGGACATAATAGCTACATCTCCAGCCGTGTTAATGATCTGGGGACATTTTATCTACCCCCTTTAAAACAGGTTAATGATCTGGGGGCATTTATCCACAAGTTAATGATACGGGCACATTTTATCTACCCTATCCACCAAAAGTTACTGATCTGGGGACATAATAGCTACACCTCCGCCGCAAGTTAATGATCTGGGGACATTTTTACCATAAGTTAATGATCTTGAGCACATTTATCTACCCCTCCGTCACAAGCTAACCATCTGGGGACATGTATCTATCCCTCCGTCACAAGTTCATGATCTGGGAACATATACCTACACCTCCGCCAAAAGTTAATGATCTGTGGACATTTATCTACCCCTCCGCCATCAGCTAATAATCTGTGGACATTTATCTTCTCCTCCGCCACAAGTAAATGATCTGAGGACATTTATCTACCCCTCCATACCAAGTTAATGATCTGTGGACATTTATCTACCCCTCCGCCACAAGCTAATGATCTGGGGACATTGATCCGCAAGCTGATGATCTGAGCATATTTATCTACCACTACACCAAAAGCTGATGGTCTGGGGACATTTATCTACCCCTCCGCCACAAGTTAATGATCTGAGGACATTTATCTACCCCTTCGCCACAAATTAATGATCTGGGGACATTTATCCGCGAGTTAATGATCAGAGCCCATTTATCTACCCCTCCGCCACAAGTTAATGATCTGGGGACATTTATCTAACCCTCGGCCACAAGTTAATGATCTGGGAACCTTTATCCATAAGTTAATGATCTGGGGAAATTTATTCACAAGTTAATGATCTGGGGACATTTATCCACAAGTTAATGATCTGCATGAGCACATTTATCTACCCCTCGGTCACAAGTTAATGATCTGGGGACATTTATCTACCCCTCCGCCAAAAGTTAATGATCTGGGGACATTTATCTACCCCTCCGCCACAAGTTAATGATCTGAGGACATTTATCTACCCCTCCGTCACAAGTTAATGATCTGGGGACATTTATCTAACCCTCCGCCACAAGTTAATGATCTGGGGACTTTTATCTACCCCTCCGCCACAAGTTAATGATCTGAGGACATATGTCTACCCCTCCGCCACAAGTTAATGATCTGGGGACATTTATCTAACCCTCCACCACAAGTTAATGATCTGGGGACATTTATCTAACCCTCCGCCACAAGTTAATGATCTGAGGACATAATAGCTACACCTCCGTCGCAAGTTAGTGATCTGGGGACATATAGCCGCACCTCCGCCGCAAGTTAATGATCTCGGACATAATAGCCACACCTCCGCCGCAAGTTAATGATCTGGGGACATAATAGCTACACCTCCGTCACAAGCTAATGATATGGGGACATATATCCACAAGTTAATGATCTGGGGACATTTATCCACAAGTTAGTGATATGGATACATTTATCTACCCATCCACCACAAGTTAGTGATCTGGGGACATAATAGCTACACATCTGCCGCAAGTTAATGATCTGGGGACATTTATCTACCCCTTCAAAACAGGTTAATGATCTGGGGGCATTTATCCACAAGTTAATGATACGGGTACATTTATCTACCCATCGACCAAAAGTTACTGATCTGGGGACATAATAGCTACACCTCCGCCGCAAGTTAATGATCTGGGGACATTTATCTACCCCTCTGTCACAAGCTAATGATCTGAGGACATAATAGCTACACCTCTGTCGCAAGTTAGTGATCTGGGGACATATAGCTGCACCTCCGCCGCAAGTTAATGATCTCGGACATAATAGCCACACCTCCGCCGCAAGTTAATGATCTGGGGACATAATAGCTACACCGCCGTCACAAGCTAATGATATGGGGACATATATCCACAAGTTAATGATCTGGGTACATTTATCCACAAGTTAGTGATATGGGTACATTTATCTACCCATCCACCACAAGTTAGTGATCTGGGGACATAATAGCTACACCTCCGCCGCAAGTTAATGATCTGGGGACATTTATCTACCCCTTCAAAACAGGTTAATGATCTGGGGGCATTTATCCACAAGTTAATGATACGGGTACATTTATTTACCCATCCACCAAAAGTTACTGACCTGGGGACATAATAGCTACACCTCCGCCGCAAGTTAATGATCTGGGGACATTTACCATAAGTTAATGATCAGAGCACATTTATCTACCCCTCCGTCACAAGCTAACCATCTGGGGACATTTATCTACCCCTCCGCCATAAGTTAATGATCTGGGGACATAATAGCTACACCTCCGCCGCAAGTTAATGATCTGTGGACATTTATCTACCCCTCCGTCACTAGCTAATAATCTGAGGACATATATCTACCCCTCCTTCACAAGTTCATGATCTGGGAACATATAGCTACACCTCCGCCAAAAGTTAATGATCTGTGGACATTTATCTACCCCTCCGCCACCAGCTAATAATCTGTGAACATTTATCTTCCCCGGGTTCATACTCCATGTAAGAATCACAAGACAATGCATACAATAGCCAAGTCTGGGGAAAACAATGTGTCTAAACTTGAGCCTTTTCAGCGACACAAAGAGTCAGACAATACCCTCCTACATGAAGTATCTACCTTTCCCCTCCGCCACAAGTAAATGATCGGAGGACATTTACCTACCCCTCCGTCCCAAGTAAATGATCTGTGTACATTTATCTACCCCTCTGCCACAAGCTAATGATCTGGGGACATTTAGCCGCAAGCTGATGATCTGAGCATATTTATCTACCACTACACCACAACACCACTAGCTAATAATCTGAGGACATTTATCCACCCCTCCGTCACAAGTTCATGATCTGGGAACATATACCTACACCTACGCCAAAAGTTAATGATCTGTGGACATTTATCTACCCCTCCGCCACCAGCTAATAATCTGTGGACATTTATCTTCCCCTCCGCCACAAGTAAATGATCTGAGGACATTTATCTACCCCTCCGCCACAAGTTAATGATCTGAGGACATTTATCTACCCCTTCGCCACAAGTTAATGATCTGGGGACATTTATCCGCGAGTTAATGATCAGAGCACATTTATCTACCCCTCCACCACAAGTTAATGATCTGGGGACATTTATCTACCCCTCCGCCACAAGTTAATGATCTGGGAACATTTATCCATAAGTTAATGATCTGAGGACACATCTACCCCTGCGCCACAAGTTAATGATCTGGGGAAATTTATTCACAAGTTAATGATCTGGGGACATTTATCCACAAGTTAATGATCTGCATAAGCACATTTATCTACCCCTCCGTCACAAGTTAATGATCTGGGGACATTTATCTAACCCTCCGCCACAAGTTAATGATCTGGGGACATTTATCTACGCCTCCGTCACAAGTTAATGATCTGGGGACATTTATCTAACCCTCCGCCACAAGTTAATGATCTGGGGACATTTATCTACCCCTCCGCCACAAGTTAATGATCTGGGAACATTTATCCATAAGTTAATGATCTGAGGACACACCTACCCCTGCGCCACAAGTTAATGATCTGGGGAAATTTATTCACAAGTTAATGATCTGGGGACATTTATCCACAAGTTAATGATCTGCATGAGCACATTTATCTACCCCTCCGTCACAAGTTAATGATCTGGGGACATTTATCTAACCCTCCGCCACAAGTTAATGATCTGGGGACATTTATCTACCCCTTCGCCACAAGTTAATGATCTGGGGACATTTATCTACCCCTCCGCCACAAGTTAATGATCTGAGGACATTTATCTACCCCTCCGCCACAAGTTAATGATCTGAGGACATTTATCCACCCCTCCGCCACAAGTTAATGATCTGGGGACATTTATCTATCCCTCCGCCACAAGTTAATGATCTGAGGACATTTATCTACCCCTCCGTCACAAGTTAATGATCTGGGGACATTTATCTAACCCTCCGCCACAACTTAATGATCTGGGGACATTTATCTACCCCTCCGCCAAAAGTTAATGATCTGGGGACATATGTCTACCCCTCCGCCACAAGTTAATGATCTGGGACATTTATCTAACCCTCCACCACAAGTTAATGATCTGGGAACATTTATCTACCCCTCCGCCACAAGTTAATGATCTCGGACATAATAGCCACACCTCCGCCGCAAGTTAATGATCTGGGGACATAATAGCTACACCTCCGTCACAAGCTAATGATATGGGGACATATATCCACAAGTTAATGATCTGGGGACATTTATCCACAAGTTAGTTATATGGGTACATTTATCTACCCATCCACCACAAGTTAGTGATCTGGGGACATAATAGCTACACCTCCGCCGCAAGTTAATGATCTGGGGACATTTATCTACCCCTTCAAAACAGGTTAATGATCTGGGGGCATTTATCCACAAGTTAATGATACGGGTACATTTATTTACCCATCCACCAAAAGTTACTGACCTGGGGACATAATAGCTACACCTCCGCCGCAAGTTAATGATCTGGGGACATTTACCATAAGTTAATGATCAGAGCACATTTATCTACCCCTCCGTCACAAGCTAACCATCTGGGGACATTTATCTACCCCTCCGCCATAAGTTAATGATCTGGGGACATAATAGCTACACCTCCGCCGCAAGTTAATGATCTGTGGACATTTATCTACCCCTCCGTCACTAGCTAATAATCTGAGGACATATATCTACCCCTCCTTCACAAGTTCATGATCTGGGAACATATAGCTACACCTCCGCCAAAAGTTAATGATCTGTGGACATTTATCTACCCCTCCGCCACCAGCTAATAATCTGTGGACATTTATCTTCCCCGGGTTCATACTCCATGTAAGAATCACAAGACAATGCATACAATAGCCAAGTCTGGGGAAAAAATGTGTCTAGACTTGAGCCTTTTCAGCGACACAAAGAGTCAGACAATACCCTCCTACATGAAGTATCTACCCTTCCCCTCCGCCACAAGCAAATGATCTGAGGACATTTATCTACCCCTCCGTCCCAAGTAAATGATCTGTGTACATTTATCTACCCCTCCGCCACAAGCTAATGATCTCGGGACATTTAGCCGCAAGCTGATGATCTGAGCATATTTATCTACCACTACACCACAACACCACTAGCTAATAATCTGAGGACATTTATCTACCCCTCCGTCACAAGTTCATGATCTGGGAACATTTATCTACCCCTCCAAAACAAGTTATTGATCTGGGGACGTTTATCCACAAGTTAATGATATGGGTACATTTATCTATCCATCCACCACAAGTTAGTGATCTGGGGACATAATAGCTACAACTCCGCCGCAAGTTAGTGATCTGGGGACATATAGCTACACCACCGCCGCAAGTTAACGATCTGGGGACATAATAGCTACACCTCCACCGCAAGTTAAGGATCTGGGGACATTTATCCACAAGTTAATGATATGGGTACATTTATCTACCCGTCCACCACAAGTTAGTGATCTGAGGACATAATAGCTACACCTCCGTCGCAAGTTAGTGATCTGGGGACATATAGCTGCACCCCCGCCACAAGTTAATGATCTCGGACATAATAGCCACACCTCCGCCGCAAGTTAGTGATCTGGGGACATAATAGCTACACCTCGGTCACAAGCTAATGATATGGGGACATATATCCACAAGTTAATGATCTGGGGACATTTATCTACAAGTTAGTGATATGGGTACATTTATCTACCCATCCACCACAAGTTAGTGATCTGGGGACATAATAGCTACATCTCCGCCGCAAGTTAATGATCTGGGGACATTTATCTACCCCTTTAAAACAGGTTAATGATCTGGGGGCATTTATCCACAAGTTAATGATACGGGTACATTTATCTACCCATCCACCAAAAGTTACTGATCTGGGGACATAATAGCTACACCTCCGCCGCAAGTTAATGATCTGGGGACATTTACCATAAGTTAATGATCTGAGCACATTTATCTACCCCTCCGTCACAAGCTAACCATCTGGGGACATGTATCTATCCCTCCGTCACAAGTTCATGATCTGGGAACATATACCTACACCTCCGCCAAAAGTTAATGATCTGTGGACATTTATCTACCCCTCCGCCATCAGCTAATAATCTGTGGACATTTATCTTCTCCTCCGCCACAAGTAAATGATCTGAGGACATTTATCTACCCCTCCATACCAAGTTAATGATCTGTGGACATTTATCTACCCCTCCGCCACAAGCTAATGATCTGGGGACATTGATCCGCAAGCTGATGATCTGAGCATATTTATCTACCACTACACCAAAAGCTGATGGTCTGGGGACATTTATCTACCCCTCCGCCACAAGTTAATGATCTGAGGACATTTATCTACCCCTTCGCCACAAATTAATGATCTGGGGACATTTATCCGCGAGTTAATGATCAGAGCCCATTTATCTACCCCTCCGCCACAAGTTAATGATCTGGGGACATTTATCTAACCCTCGGCCACAAGTTAATGATCTGGGAACCTTTATCCATAAGTTAATGATCTGGGGAAATTTATTCACAAGTTAATGATCTGGGGACATTTATCCACAAGTTAATGATCTGCATGAGCACATTTATCTACCCCTCGGTCACAAGTTAATGATCTGGGGACATTTATCTACCCCTCCGCCAAATGTTAATGATCTGGGGACATTTATCTACCCCTCCGCCACAAGTTAATGATCTGAGGACATTTATCTACCCCTCCGTCACAAGTTAATGATCTGGGGACATTTATCTAACCCTCCGCCACAAGTTAATGATCTGGGGACTTTTATCTACCCCTCCGCCACAAGTTAATGATCTGAGGACATATGTCTACCCCTCCGCCACAAGTTAATGATCTGGGGACATTTATCTAACCCTCCACCACAAGTTAATGATCTGGGGACATTTATCTAACCCTCCGCCACAAGTTAATGATCTGAGGACATAATAGCTACACCTCCGTCGCAAGTTAGTGATCTGGGGACATATAGCCGCACCTCCGCCGCAAGTTAATGATCTCGGACATAATAGCCACACCTCCGCCGCAAGTTAATGATCTGGGGACATAATAGCTACACCTCCGTCACAAGCTAATGATATGGGGACATATATCCACAAGTTAATGATCTGGGGACATTTATCCACAAGTTAGTGATATGGATACATTTATCTACCCATCCACCACAAGTTAGTGATCTGGGGACATAATAGCTACACCTCCGCCGCAAGTTAATGATCTGGGGACATTTATCTACCCCTTCAAAACAGGTTAATGATCTGGGGGCATTTATCCACAAGTTAATGATACGGGTACATTTATCTACCCATCGACCAAAAGTTACTGATCTGGGGACATAATAGCTACACCTCCGCCGCAAGTTAATGATCTGGGGACATTTATCTACCCCTCTGTCACAAGCTAATGATCTGAGGACATAATAGCTACACCTCTGTCGCAAGTTAGTGATCTGGGGACATATAGCTGCACCTCCGCCGCAAGTTAATGATCTCGGACATAATAGCCACACCTCCGCCGCAAGTTAATGATCTGGGGACATAATAGCTACACCTCCGTCACAAGCTAATGATATGGGGACATATATCCACAAGTTAATGATCTGGGGACATTTATCCACAAGTTAGTTATATGGGTACATTTATCTACCCATCCACCACAAGTTAGTGATCTGGGGACATAATAGCTACACCTCCGCCGCAAGTTAATGATCTGGGGACATTTATCTACCCCTTTAAAACAGGTTAATGATCTGGGGGCATTTATCCACAAGTTAATGATACGGGTACATTTATCTACCCATCCACCAAAAGTTACTGATCTGGGGACATAATAGCTACACCTCCGCCGCAAGTTAATGATCTGGGGACATTTACCATAAGTTAATGATCTGAGTACATTTATCTACCCCTCCGTCACAAGCTAACCATCTGGGGACATGTATCTACCCCTCCGTCACCAGTTCATGATCTGGGAACATATACCTACACCTCCGCCAAAAGTTAATGATCTGAGGACATTTATCTACCCCTCCGCCACCATCTAATAATCTGTGGACATTTATTTTCTCCTCCGCCACGAGTAAATGATCTGTGGACATTTATCTACCCCTCCGTCCCAAGATAATGATCTGTGTACATTTATCTACCCCTCCGCCACAAGCTAATGATCTGGGAACATTTATCCGCAAGCTGATGATCTGAGCATATTTATCTACCGCTACACCACAACACCAAAAGCTGATGGTCTGGGGACATTTATCTACCCCTCCGCCACAAGTTAATGATCTGAGGACATTTATCTACCCCTTCGCCACAAGTTAATGATCTGGGGACATTTATCCGCGAGTTAATGATCAGAGCACATTTATCTACCCCTCCGCCACAAGTTAATGATCTGGGGACATGTTATCTACCCCTCCGCCACAAGTTAATGATCTGGGAACATTTATCCATAAGTTAATGATCTGAGGACACATCTACCCCTGCGCCACAAGTTAATGATCTGGGGAAATTTATTCACAAGTTAATGATCTGGGTATGAGCACATTTATTCTCCCGGTCACAAGTTAATGATCTGGGGACATTTATCTACCCCTCCGCCACAAGTTAATGATCTGGGGACATTTATCTACCCCTCCGCCACAAGTTAATGATCTGAGGACATTTATCTACCCCTCCGCCACAAGTTAATGATCTGAGGACATTTATCTACCCCTCCGCCACAAGTTAATGATCTGGGGACATTTATCTACCCCTCCGCCACAAGTTAATGATCTGAGGACATTTATATAACCCTCCACCACAAGTTAATGATCTGGGGACATTTATCTAACCCTCCGCCACAAGTTAATGATCTGAGGACATAATAGCTACACCTCCGTCGCAAGTTAGTGATCTGGGGACATATAGCCGCACCTCCGCCGCAAGTTAATGATCTCGGACATAATAGCCACACCTCCGCCGCAAGTTAATGATCTGGGGACATAATAGCTACACCTCCGTCAAAAGCTAATGATATGGGGACATATATCCACAAGTTAATGATCTGGGGACATTTATCCACAAGTTAGTGATATGGATACATTTATCTACCCATCCACCACAAGTTAGTGATCTGGGGACATAATAGCTACACCTCCGCCGCAAGTTAATGATCTGGGGACATTTATCTACCCCTTCAAAACAGGTTAATGATCTGGGGGCATTTATCCACAAGTTAATGATACGGGTACATTTATCTACCCATCGACCAAAAGTTACTGATCTGGGGACATAATAGCTACACCTCCGCCGCAAGTTAATGATCTGGGAACATTTACCATAAGTTAATGATCTGAGCACATTTATCTACCCCTCCGTCACAAGCTAACCATCTGGGGACATTTATCTACCCCTCCGCCATAAGTTAATGATCTGGGGACATAATAGCTACACCTCCGCCGCAAGTTAATGATCTGTGGACATTTATCTACCCCTCTGTCACAAGCTAATAATCTGAGGACATATATCTACCCCTCTGTCACAAGTTCATGATCTGGGAACATATACCTACACCTCCGCCAAAAGTTAATGATCTGTGGACATTTATCTACCCCTCCGCCACCAGCTAATAATCTGTGAACATTTATCTTCCCCGGGTTCATACTCCATGTAAGAATCACAAGACAATGCATACAATAGCCAAGTCTGGGGGAAACAATGTGTCTAGACTTGAGCCTTTTCAGCGACACAGAGAGTCAGACAATACCCTCCTACATGAAGTATCTACCTTTCCCCTCCGCCACAAGTAAATGATCGGAGGACATTTACCTACCCCTCCGTCCCAAGTAAATGATCTGTGTACATTTATCTACCCCTCCGCCACAAGCTAATGATCTGGGGACATTTAGCCGCAAGCTGATGATCTGAGCATATTTATCTACCACTACACCACAACACCACTAGCTAATAATCTGAGGACATTTATCCACCCCTCCGTCACAAGTTCATGATCTGGGAACATATACCTACACCTACGCCAAAAGTTAATGATCTGTGGACATTTATCTACCCCTCCGCCACCAGCTAATAATCTGTGGACATTTATCTTCCCCTCCGCCACAAGTAAATGATCTGAGGACATTTATCTACCCCTCCGCCACAAGTTAATGATCTGAGGACATTTATCTACCCCTTCGGGGGACATTTATCCGCGAGTTAATGATCAGAGCACATTTATCTACCCCTCCACCACAAGTTAATGATCTGGGGACATTTATCTACCCCTCCGTCACAAGTTAATGATCTGGGAACATTTATCCATAAGTTAATGATCTGAGGACACATCTACCCCTGCGCCACAAGTTAATGATCTGGGGAAATTTATTCACAAGTTAATGATCTGGGGACATTTATCCACAAGTTAATGATCTGTATAAGCACATTTATCTACCCCTCCGTCACAAGTTAATGATCTGGGGACATTTATCTAACCCTCCGCCACAAGTTAATGATCTGGGGACATTTATCTACGCCTCCGTCACAAGTTAATGATCTGGGGACATTTATCTAACCCTCCGCCACAAGTTAATGATCTGGGGACATTTATCTACCCCTCCGCCACAAGTTAATGATCTGGGAACATTTATCCATAAGTTAATGATCTGAGGACACACCTACCCCTGCGCCACAAGTTAATGATCTGGGGAAATTTATTCACAAGTTAATGATCTGGGGACATTTATCCACAAGTTAATGATCTGCATGAGCACATTTATCTACCCCTCCGTCACAAGTTAATGATCTGGGGACATTTATCTAACCCTCCGCCACAAGTTAATGATCTGGGGACATTTATCTACCCCTCCGCCACAAGTTAATGATCTGGGGACATTTATCTACCCCTCCGCCACAAGTTAATGATCTGGGGACATTTATCTACCCCTCCGCCACAAGTTAATGATCTGAGGACATTTATCTACCCCTCCGCCACAAGTTAATGATCTGAGGACATTTATCCACCCCTCCGCCACAAGTTAATGATCTGGGGACATTTATCTATCCCTCCGCCACAAGTTAATGATCTGAGGACATTTATCTACCCCTCCGTCACAAGTTAATGATCTGGGGACATTTATCTAACCCTCCGCCACAACTTAATGATCTGGGGACATTTATCTACCCCTCCGCCAAAAGTTAATGATCTGGGGACATATGTCTACCCCTCCGCCACAAGTTAATGATCTGGGACATTTATCTAACCCTCCACCACAAGTTAATGATCTGGGGACATTTATCTACCCCTCCGCCACAAGTTAATGATCTGAGGACATAATAGCTACACCTCTGTCGCAAGTTAGTGATCTGGGGACATATAGCTGCACCTCCGCCGCAAGTTAATGATCTCGGACATAATAGCCACACCTCCGCCGCAAGTTAATGATCTGGGGACATAATAGCTACACCTCCGTCACAAGCTAATGATATGGGGACATATATCCACAAGTTAATGATCTGGGGACATTTATCCACAAGCTAGTTACATGGGTACATTTATCTACCCATCCACCACAAGTTAGTGATCTGGGGACATAATAGCTACACCTCCGCCGCAAGATAATGATCTGGGGACATTTATCTACCCCTTCAAAACAGGTTAATGATCTTGGGGCATTTATCCACAAGTTAATGATACGGGTACATTTATCTACCCATCCACCAAAAGTTACTGATCTGGAGACATAATAGCTACACCTCCGCCGCAAGTTAATGATCTGGGGACATTTACCATAAGTTAATGATCAGAGCACATTTATCTACCCCTCCGTCACAAGCTAACCATCTGGGGACATTTATCTACCCCTCCGTCATAAGTTAATGATCTGGGGACATAATAGCTACACCTCCGCCGCAAGTTAATGATCTGTGGACATTTATCTACCCCTCCGTCACTAGCTAATAATCTGAGGACATATATCTACCCCTCCTTCACAAGTTCATGATCTGGGAACATATACGTACACCTCCGCCAAAAGTTAATGATCTGTGGACATTTATCTACCCCTCCGCCACCAGCTAATAATCTGTGGACATTTAACTTCCCCGGGTTCATACTCCATGTAAGAATCACAAGACAATGCATACAATAGCCAAGTCTGGGGAAAACAATGTGTCTAGACTTGAGCCTTTTCAGCGACACAAAGAGTCAGACAATACCCTCCTACATGAAGTATCTACCCTTCCCCTCCGCCACAAGCAAATGATCTGAGGACATTTATCTACCCCTCCGTCCCAAGTAAATGATCTGTATACATTTATCTACCCCTCCGCCACAAGCTAATGATCTGGGGACATTTAGCCGCAAGCTGATGATCTGAGCATATTTATCTACCACTACACCACAACACGACTAGCTAATAATCTGAGGACATTTATCTACCCCTCCGTCACAAGTTCATGATCTGCGAACATTTATCTACCCCACCAAAACAAGTTAATGATCTGGGGACGTTTATCCACAAGTTAATGATATGGGTACATTTATCTACCCATCCACCACAAGTTAGTGATCTGGGGACATAATAGCTACAACTCCGCCGCAAGTTAGTGATCTGGGGACATATAGCTACACCACCACCGCAAGTTAACGATCTGGGGACATAATAGCTACACCTCCACCGCAAGTGAATGATCTGGGGACATTTATCCACAAGTTAATGATATGGGTACATTTATCTACCCGTCCACCACAAGTTAGTGATCTGAGGACATAATAGCTACACCTCCGTCGCAAGTTAGTGATCTGGGGACATATAGCTGCACCTCCGCCACACGTTAATGATCTCGGACATAATAGCCACACCTCCGCCGCAAGTTAGTGATCTGGGGACATAATAGCTACACCTCGGTCACAAGCTAATGATATGGGGACATATATCCACAAGTTAATGATCTGGGGACATTTATCTACAAGTTAGTGATATGGGTACATTTATCTACCCATCCACCACAAGTTAGTGATCTGGGGACATAATAGCTACACCTCCGCCGCAAGTTAATGATCTGGGGACATTTATCTACCCCATTAAAACAGGTTAATGATCTGGGGGCATTTATCCACAAGTTAATGATACGGGTAAATTTATCTACCCATCCACCAAAAGTTACTGATCTGGGGGACATAATAGCTACACCTCCGCCGCAAGTTAATGATCTGGGGACATTTACCATAAGTTAATGATCTGAGCACATTTATCTACCCCTCCGTCACAAGCTAACCATCTGGGGACATGTATCTATCCCTCCGTCATAAGTTCATGATCTGAGAACATATACCTACACCTCCGCCAAAAGTTAATGATCTGTGGACATTTATCTACCCCTTCGCCATCAGCTAATAATCTGTGGACATTTATCTTCTCCTCCGCCACAAGTAAATGATCTGAGGACATTTATCTACCCCTCCGTCCCAAGTTAATGATCTGTGTACATTTATCTACCCCTCCGCCACAAGCTAATGATCTGGGGACATTGATCCGCAAGCTGATGATCTGAGCATATTTATCTACCACTACACCACAAGCTGATGGTCTGGGGACATTTATCTACCCCTCCGCCACAAGTTAATGATCTGAGGACATTTA
The DNA here is from genome assembly GCA_036873755.1 of Hanleya hanleyi. Classification (NCBI taxonomy): domain Eukaryota; kingdom Metazoa; phylum Mollusca; class Polyplacophora; order Lepidopleurida; family Hanleyidae; genus Hanleya; species Hanleya hanleyi. The sequence continues at coordinate 45,246 of JAVTVY010031180.1, forward strand.
TCTACCCCTTCGCCACAACTTAATGATATGGGGACATTTATCAGCGAGTTAATGATCAGAGCACATTTATCTACCCCTCCGCCACAAGTTAATGATCTGGGAACCTTTATCCATAAGTTAATGATCTGGGGAAATTTATTCACAAGTTAATGATCTGGGGACATTTATCCACAAGTTAATGATCTGCATGAGCACATTTATCTACCCCTCGGTCACAAGTTAATGATCTGGGGACATTTATCTAACCCTCCGCCAAAAGTTAATGATCTGGGGACATTTATCTACCCCTCCGCCACAAGTTAATGATCTGAGGACATTTATCTACCCCTCCGCCACAAGTTAATGATCTGAGGACATTTATCCACCCCTACGCCACAAGTTAATGATCTGGGGACATTTATCTACCCCTCCGCCACAAGTTAATGATCTGAGGACATTTATCTACCCCTCCGTCACAAGTTAATGATCTGGGGACATTTATCTAACCCTCCGCCACAAGTTAATGATCTGGGGACTTTTATCTACCCCTCCGCCACAAGTTAATGATCTGAGGACATATGTCTACCCCTCCGCCACAAGTTAATGATCTGGGGACATTTATCTAACCCTCCACCACAAGTTAATGATCTGGGGACATTTATCTAACCCTCCGCCACAAGTTAATGATCTGAGGACATAATAGCTACACCTCCGTCGCAAGTTAGTGATCTGGGGACATATAGCCGCACCTCCGCGGCAAGTTAATGATCTCGGACATAATAGCCACACCTCGGCCGCAAGTTAATGATCTGGGGACATAATAGCTACACCTCCGTCACAAGCTAATGATATGGGGACATATATCCACAAGTTAATGATCTGGGGACATTTATCCACAAGTTAGTGATATGGATACATTTATCTACCCATCCACCACAAGTTAGTGATCTGGGGACATAATAGCTACACCTCCGCCGCAAGTTAATGATCTGGGGACATTTATCTACCCCTTCAAAACAGGTTAATGATCTGGGGGCATTTATCCACAAGTTAATGATACGGGTACATTTATCTACCCATCGACCAAAAGTTACTGATCTGGGGACATAATAGCTACACCTCCGCCCACTTGTGGTGTGATCTGGGGACATTTATCTACCCCTCTGTCACAAGCTAATGATCTGAGGACACCCAAGCCAGCTCCACCTCTGTATAAAGTTAGTGATCTGGGGACATATAGCTGCACCTCCCGCCGCAAGTTAATGATCTCGGACATAACATGTACACCTCCTGCCAAGTTGTGATCTGTGGACATTTATCTACCCCTCCGTCACTAGCTAATAATCTGAGGACATATATCTATCCCTCCTTCACAAGTTCATGATCTGGGAACATATAGCTACACCTCCTTAAAAGTTGTGATGCTGTGGACATTTATCTACCCCTCCGCCACCAGCCAATAATCTGTGGACATTTATCTTACACGGGTTCCATATAAATGCTTAAGAATCACGGAATAATGCATAATAAGCCCAGAGTGTAGGAAGCAATGTGTCTAGACTTGAGCCTTTTCAGCGACACAAAGAGTCAGACAATACCCTCCTACATGAAGTATCTACCCTTCCCCTCCGTCACAAGCAAATGATCTGAGGACATTTATCTACCCCTCCGTCCCAAGTAAATGATCTGTGTACATTTATCTACCCCTCCGCCACAAGCTAATGATCTCGGGACATTTAGCCGCAAGCTGATGATCTGAGCATATTTATCTACCACTACACCACAACACCACTAGCTAATAATCTGAGGACATTTATCTACCCCTCCGTCACAAGTTCATGATCTGGGAACATTTATCTACCCCTCCAAAACAAGTTATTGATCTGGGGACGTTTATCCACAAGTTAATGATATGGGTACATTTATCTATCCATCCACCACAAGTTAGTGATCTGGGGACATAATAGCTACAACTCCGCCGCAAGTTAGTGATCTGGGGACATATAGCTACACCACCGCCGCAAGTTAACGATCTGGGGACATAATAGCTACACCTCCACTGCAAGTTAATGATCTGGGGACATTTATCCACAAGTTAATGATATGGGTACATTTATCTACCCGTCCACCACAAGTTAGTGATCTGAGGACATAATAGCTACACCTCCGTCGCAAGTTAGTGATCTGGGGACATATAGCTGCACCTCCGCCACAAGTTAATGATCTCGGACATAATAGCCACACCTCCGCCGCAAGTTAGTGATCTGGGGACATAATAGCTACACCTCGGTCACAAGCTAATGATATGGGGACATATATCCACAAGTTAATGATCTGGGGACATTTATCTACAAGTTAGTGATATGGCTACATTTATCTACCTATCCACCACAAGTTAGTGATCTGGGGACATAATAGCTACACCTCCGCCGCAAGTTAATGATCTGGGGACATTTATCTACCCCTTTAAAACAGGTTAATGATCTGGGGGCATTTATCCACAAGTTAATGATACGGGTACATTTATCTACCCATCCACCAAAAGTTACTGATCTGGGGACATAATAGCTACACCTCCGCCGCAAGTTAATGATCTGGGGACATTTACCATAAGTTAATGATCTGAGCACATTTATCTACCCCTCCGTCACAAGCTAACCATCTGGGGACATGTATCTATCCCTCCGTCACAAGTTCATGATCTGGGAACATATACCTACACCTCCGCCAAAAGTTAATTATCTGTGGACATTTATCTACCCCTCCGCCATCAGCTAATAATCTGTGGACATTTATCTTCTCCTCCGCCACAAGTAAATGATCTGAGGACATTTATCTACCCCTCCATCCCAAGTTAATGATCTGTGGACATTTATCTACCCCTCCGCCACAAGCTAATGATCTGGGGACATTGATCCGCAAGCTGATGATCTGAGCATATTTATCTACCACTACACCACAACACCAAAAGCTGATGGTCTGGGGACATTTATCTACCCCTCCGCCACAAGTTAATGATCTGAGGACATTTATCTACCCCTTCGCCACAAATTAATGATCTGGGGACATTTATCCGCGAGTTAATGATCAGAGCACATTTATCTACCCCTCCGCCACAAGTTAATGATCTGGGAACCTTTATCCATAAGTTAATGATCTGGGGAAATTTATTCACAAGTTAATGATCTGGGGACATTTATCCACAAGTTAATGATCTGCATGAGCACATTTATCTACCCCTCGGTCACAAGTTAATGATCTGGGGACATTTATCTAACCCTCCGCCAAAAGTTAATGATCTGGGGACATTTATCTACCCCTCCGCCACAAGTTAATGATCTGAGGACATTTATCTACCCCTCCGCCACAAGTTAATGATCTGAGGACATTTATCCACCCCTCCGCCACAAGTTAATGATCTGGGGACATTTATCTACCCCTCCGTCACAAGTTCATGATCTGGGAACATATACCTACACCTCCGCCAAAAGTTAATGATCTGTGGACATTTATCTACCCCTCCGCCATCAGCTAATAATCTGTGGACATTTATCTTCTCCTCCGCCACAAGTAAATGATCTGAGGACATTTATCTACCCCTCCGTCCCAAGTTAATGATCTGTGTACATTTATCTACCCCTCCGCCACAAGCTAATGATCTGGGGACATTGATCCGCAAGCTGATGATCTGAGCATATTTATCTACCACTACACCACAACACCAAAAGCTGATGGTCTGGGGACATTTATCTACCCCTCCGCCACAAGTTAATGATCTGAGGACATTTATCTACCCCTTCGCCACAAATTAATGATCTGGGGACATTTATCCGCGAGTTAATGATCAGAGCACATTTATCTACCCCTCCGCCACAAGTTAATGATCTGGGGACATTTATCTAACCCTCCGCCACAAGTTAATGATCTGGGAACCTTTATCCATAAGTTAATGATCTGGGGAAATTTATTCACAAGTTAATGATCTGGGGACATTTATCCACAAGTTAATGATCTGCATGAGCACATTTATCTACCCCTCGGTCACAAGTTAATGATCTGGGGACATTTATCTAACCCTCCGCCGAAAGTTAATGATCTGGGGACATTTATCTACCCCTCCGCCACAAGTTAATGATCTGAGGACATTTATCTACCCCTCCGCCACAAGTTAATGATCTGAGGACATTGATCCACCCCTCCGCCACAAGTTAATGATCTGGGGACATTTATCTACCCCTCCGCCACAAGTTAATGATCTGAGGACATTTATCTACCCCTCCGTCACAAGTTAATGATCTGGGGACATTTATCTAACCCTCCGCCACAAGTTAATGATCTGGGGACTTTTATCTACCCCTCCGCCACAAGTTAATGATCTGAGGACATATGTCTACCCCTCCGTCACAAGTTAATGATCTGGGGACATTTATCTAACCCTCCACCACAAGTTAATGATCTGGGGACATTTATCTAACCCTCCGCCACAAGTTAATGATCTGAGGACATAATAGCTACACCTCCGTCGCAAGTTAGTGATCTGGGGACATATAGCCGCACCTCCGCCGCAAGTTAATGATCTCGGACATAATAGCCACACCTCCGCCGCAAGTTAATGATCTGGGGACATAATAGCTACACCTCCGTCACAAGCTAATGATATGGGGACATATATCCACAAGTTAATGATCTGGGGACATTTATCCACAAGTTAGTGATATGGATACATTTATCTACCCATCCACCACAAGTTAGTGATCTGGGGACACATACTAAAAACAGGTTAATGATGCGGGGCATTTGCTCTAGTGATACGAGGTACATTTATCTACATCAACCAAAAGCCTGGGGACATAGCCTTTTCACAAGTTAATGATCTGGGAACATTTACCATAAGTTAATGATCTGAGCACATTTATCTACCCCTCCGTCACAAGCTAACCATCTGGGGACATTTATCTACCCCTCCGCCATAAGTTAATGATCTGGGGACATAATAGCTACACCTCCGCCGCAAGTTAATGATCTGTGGACATTTATCTACCCCTCCGTCACTAGCTAATAATCTGAGGACATATATCTACCCCTCCTTCACAAGTTCATGATCTGGGAACATATACCTACACCTCCGCCAAAAGTTAATGATCTGTGGACATTTATCTACCCCTCCGCCACCAGCTAATAATCTGTGGACATTTATCTTCCCCGGGTTCATACTCCATGTAAGAATCACAAGACAATGCATACAATAGCCAAGTCTGGGGAAAACAATGTGTCTAGACTTGAGCCTTTTCAGCGACACAAAGAGTCAGACAATACCCTCCTACATGAAGTATCTACCCTTCCCCTCCGTCACAAGCAAATGATCTGAGGACATTTATCTACCCCTCCGTCCCAAGTAAATGATCTGTGTACATTTATCTACCCCTCCGCCACAAGCTAATGATCTCGGGACATTTAGCCGCAAGCTGATGATCTGAGCATATTTATCTACCACTACACCACAACACCACTAGCTAATAATCTGAGGACATTTATCTACCCCTCCGTCACAAGTTCATGATCTGGGAACATTTATCTACCCCTCCAAAACAAGTTATTGATCTGGGGACGTTTATCCACAAGTTAATGATATGGGTACATTTATCTATCCATCCACCACAAGTTAGTGATCTGGGGACATAATAGCTACAACTCCGCCGCAAGTTAGTGATCTGGGGACATATAGCTACACCACCGCCGCAAGTTAACGATCTGGGGACATAATAGCTACACCTCCACCGCAAGTTAATGATCTGGGGACATTTATCCACAAGTTAATGATATGGGTACATTTATCTACCCGTCCACCACAAGTTAGTGATCTGAGGACATAATAGCTACACCTCCGTCGCAAGTTAGTGATCTGGGGACATATAGCTGCACCTCCGCCACAAGTTAATGATCTCGGACATAATAGCCACACCTCCGCCGCAAGTTAGTGATCTGGGGACATAATAGCTACACCTCGGTCACAAGCTAATGATATGGGGACATATATCCACAAGTTAATGATCTGGCGACATTTATCTACAAGTTAGTGATATGGGTACATTTATCTACCCATCCACCACAAGTTAGTGATCTGGGGACATAATAGCTACACCTCCGCCGCAAGTTAATGATCTGGGGACATTTATCTACCCCTTCAAAACAGGTTAATGATCTGGGGGCATTTATCCACAAGTTAATGAGACCGGTACATTTATCTACCCATCCACCAAAAGTTACTGATCTGGGGACATAATAGCTACACCTCCGCCGCAAGTTAATGATCTGGGGACATTTACCATAAGTTAATGATCTGAGTACATTTATCTACCCCTCCGTCACAAGCTAACCATCTGGGGACATGTATCTATCCCTCCGTCACAAGTTCATGATCTGGGAACATATACCTACACCTCCGCCAAAAGTTAATGATCTGTGGACATTTATCTACCCCTCCGCCACCAGCTAATAATCTGTCGACATTTATCTTCTCCTCCGCCCCAAGTTAATGATCTGTGTACATTTATCTACCCCTCCGCCACAAGCTAATGATCTGGGGACATAATAGCTACACCTCCGCCGCAAGTTAGTGATCTGGGGACATAATAGCTACACCTCCGTCACAAGCTAATGATCTGGGGTCATTTATCTACACCTCCGCCACAAGTTAATGATCTGGGAACATTTATCTACCCCTCCAAAACAAGTTAATGATCTGGGGACGTTTATCCACAAGTTAATGATATGGGTACATTTACCTACCCATCCACCACAAGTTAGTGATCTGGGGACATAATAGCTACAACTCCGCCGCAAGTTAGTGATCTGGGGACATATAGGTACACCACCGCCGCCGCAAGTTAACGATCTGGGGACATAATAGCTACACCTCCACCGCAAGTTAATGATCTGGGGACATTTATCCACAAGTTAATGATATGGGTACATGTATCTACCCGTCACCACAAGTTAGTGATCTGAGGACATAATAGCTACACCTCCGTCGCAAGTTAGTGATCTGGGGACATATAGCTGCACCTCCGCCGCAAGTTAATGATCTCGGACATAATAGCCACACCTCCGCCGCAAGTTAATGATCTGGGGACATAATAGCTACACCTCGGTCACAAGCTAATGATATGGGGACATATATCGACAAGTTAATGATCTGGGCACATTTATCCACAAGTTAGTGATATGGGTACATTTATCTACCCATCCACCACAAGTTAGTGATATGGGGACATAATAGCTACACCTCCGCCGCAAGTTAATGATCTGGGGACATTTATCTACCCCTTCAAAACAGGTCAATGATCTGGGGGCATTTATCCACAAGTTAATGATACGGGTACATTTATCTACCCATCCACCAAAAGTTACTGATCTGGGAACATAATAGCTACACCTCCGCCGCAAGTTAATGATCTGGGGACATTTACCATAAGTTAATGATCTGAGCACATTTATCTACCCCTCCGTCACAAGCTAACCATCTGGGGATATTTATCTACCCCTCCGTCACCAGTTCATGATCTGGGAACATATACCTACACCTCCGCCAAAAGTTAATGATCTGAGGACATTTATCTACCCCTTCGCCACAAGTTAATGATCTGGGGACATTTATCCGCGAGTTAATGATCAGAGCACATTTATCTACCCCTCCGCCACCATCTAATAATCTGTGGACATTTATTTTCTCCTCCGCCACAAGTAAATGATCTGTGGACATTTATCTACCCCTCCGTCCCAAGTTAATGATCTGTGTACATTTATCTACCCCTCCGCCACAAGCTAATGATCTGGGAACATTTATCCGCAAGCTGATGATCTGAGCATATTTATCTACCGCTACACCACAACACCAAAAGCTGATGGTCTGGGGACATTTATCTACCCCTCCGCCACAAGTTAATGATCTGAGGACATTTATCTACCCCTTCGCCACAAGTTAATGATCTGGGGACATTTATCCGCGAGTTAATGATCAGAGCACATTTATCTACCCCTCCGCCACAAGTTAATGATCTGGGGACATGTTATCTACCCCTCCGCCACAAGTTAATGATCTGGGAACATTTATCCATAAGTTAATGATCTGAGGACACATCTACCCCTGCGCCACAAGTTAATGATCTGGGGAAATTTATTCACAAGTTAATGATCTGGGGACATTTATCCACAAGTTAATGATCTGCATGAGCACATTTATCTACCCCTCCGTCACAAGTTAATGATCTGGGGACATTTATCTAACCCTCCGCCACAAGTTAATGATCTGGGGACATTTATCTACCCCTCCGCCACAAGTTAATGATCTGGGGACATTTATCTACCCCTCCGCCACAAGTTAATGATCTGAGGACATTTATCTACCCCTCCGCCACAAGTTAATGATCTGAGGACATTTATCCACCCCTCCGCCACAAGTTAATGATCTGGGGACATTTATCTATCCCTCCGCCACAAGTTAATGATCTGGGGACATTTATCTACCCCTCCGTCACAAGTTAATGATCTGGGGACATTTATCTAACCCTCCGCCACAAGTTAATGATCTGGGGACATTTATCTACCCCTCCGCCACAAGTTAATGATCTGGGGACATTTAACTACCCCTCCGCCACAAGTTAATGATCTGAGGACATTTATCTACCCCTCCGCCACAAGTTAATGATCTGAGGACATCTATTCACCCCTCCGCCACAAGTTAATGATCTGGGGGCATTTATCTATCCCTCCGCCACAAGTTAATGATCTGAGGACATTTATCTACCCCTCCGTCACAAGTTAATGATCTGGGGACATTTATCTAACCCTCCGCCACAAGTTAATGATCTGGGGACATATGTCCACCCTTCCGCCACAAGTTAATGATCTGGGGACATTTATCTAACCATCCACCACAAGTTAATGATCTGGGGACATTTATCTACCCCTCCGCCACAAGTTAATGATCTGAGGACATAATAGCTACACCTCTGTCGCAAGTTAGTGATCTGGGGACATATAGCTGCACCTCCGCCGCAAGTTAATGATCTCGGACATAATAGCCACACCTCCGCCGCAAGTTAATGATCTGGGGACATAATAGCTACACCGCCGTCACAAGCTAATGATATGGGGACATATATCCACAAGTTAATGATCTGGGTACATTTATCCACAAGTTAGTGATATGGGTACATTTATCTACCCATCCACCACAAGTTAGTGATCTGGGGACATAATAGCTACACCTCCGCCGCAAGTTAATGATCTGGGGACATTTATCTACCCCTTCAAAACAGGTTAATGATCTGGGGGCATTTATCCACAAGTTAATGATACGGGTACATTTATCTACCCATCAACCAAAAGTTACTGATCTGGGGACATAATAGCTACACCTCCGCCGCAAGTTAATGATCTGGGGACATTTACCATAAGTTAATGATCAGAGCACAATTATCTACCCCTCCGTCACAAGCTAACCATCTGGGGACATTTATCTACCCCTCCGCCATAAGTTAATGATCTGGGGACATAATAGCTACACCTCCGCCGCAAGTTAATGATCTGTGGACATTTATCTACCCCTCCGTCACTAGCTAATAATCTGAGGACATATATCTACCCCTCCTTCACAAGTTCATGATCTGGGAACATATACCTACACCTCCGCCAAAAGTTAATGATCTGTGGACATTTATCTACCCCTCCGCCACCAGCTAATAATCTGTGGACATTTATCTTCCCCGGGTTCATACTCCATGTAAGAATCACAAGACAATGCATACAATAGCCAAGTCTGGGGAAAACAATGTGTCTAGACTTGAGCCTTTTCAGCGACACAAAGAGTCAGACAATACCCTCCTACATGAAGTATCTACCCTTCCCCTCCGCCACAAGCAAATGATCTGAGGACATTTATCTACCCCTCCGTCCCAAGTAAATGATCTGTGTACATTTATCTACCCCTCCGCCACAAGCTAATGATCTGGGGACATTTAGCCGCAAGCTGATGATCTGAGCATATTTATCTACCACTACACCACAACACCACTAGCTAATAATCTGAGGACATTTATCTACCCCTCCATCACAAGTTCATGATCTGGGAACATTTATCTACCCCACCAAAACAAGTTAATGATCTGGGGACGTTTATCCACAAGTTAATGATATGGGTACATTTACCTACCCATCCACCACAAGTTAGTGATCTGGGGACATAATAGCTACAACTCCGCCGCAAGTTAGTGATCTGGGGACATATAGCTACACCACCGCCGCAAGTTAACGATCTGGGGACATAATAGCTACACCTCCACCGCAAGTTAATAATCTGGGGACATTTATCCACAAGTTAATGATATGGGTACATTTATCTACCCGTCCACCACAAGTTAGTGATCTGAGGACATAATAGCTACACCTCCGTCGCAAGTTAGTGATCTGGGGACATATAGCTGCACCTCCGCCACAAGTTAATGATCTCGGACATAATAGCCACACCTCCGCCGCAAGTTAGTGATCTGGGGACATAATAGCTACACCTCGGTCACAAGCTAATGATATGGGGACATATATCCACAAGTTAATGATCTGGCGACATTTATCTACAAGTTAGTGATATGGGTACATTTATCTACCCATCCACCACAAGTTAGTGATCTGGGGACATAATAGCTACACCTCCGCCGCAAGTTAATGATCTGGGGACATTTATCTACCCCTTCAAAACAGGTTAATGATCTGGGGGCATTTATCCACAAGTTAATGAGACCGGTACATTTATCTACCCATCCACCAAAAGTTACTGATCTGGGGACATAATAGCTACACCTCCGCCGCAAGTTAATGATCTGGGGACATTTACCATAAGTTAATGATCTGAGTACATTTATCTACCCCTCCGTCACAAGCTAACCATCTGGATACATGTATCTATCCCTCCGTCACAAGTTCATGATCTGGGAACATATACCTACACCTCCGCCAAAAGTTAATGATCTGTGGACATTTATCTACCCCTCCGCCACCAGCTAATAATCTGTCGACATTTATCTTCTCCTCCGCCACAAGTAAATGATCTGAGGACATTTATCTACCCCTCCGCCCCAAGTTAATGATCTGTGTACATTTATCTACCCCTCCGCCACAAGCTAATGATCTGGGGACATAATAGCTACACCTCCGCCGCAAGTTAGTGATCTGGGGACATAATAGCTACACCTCCGTCACAAGCTAATGATCTGGGGTCATTTATCTACACCTCCGCCACAAGTTAATGATCTGGGAACATTTATCTACCCCTCCAAAACAAGTTAATGATCTGGGGACGTTTATCCACAAGTTAATGATATGGGTACATTTACCTACCCATCCACCACAAGTTAGTGATCTGGGGACATAATAGCTACAACTCCGCCGCAAGTTAGTGATCTGGGGACATATAGGTACACCACCGCCGCCGTAAGTTAACGATCTGGGGACATAATAGCTACACCTCCACCGCAAGTTAATGATCTGGGGACATTTATCCACAAGTTAATGATATGGGTACATGTATCTACCCGTCACCACAAGTTAGTGATCTGAGGACATAATAGCTACACCTCCGTCGCAAGTTAGTGATCTGGGGACATATAGCTGCACCTCCGCCGCAAGTTAATGATCTCGGACATAATAGCCACACCTCCGCCGCAAGTTAATGATCTGGGGACATAATAGCTACACCTCGGTCACAAGCTAATGATATGGGGACATATATCGACAAGTTAATGATCTGGGGACATTTATCCACAAGTTAGTGATATGGGTACATTTATCTACCCATCCACCACAAGTTAGTGATATGGGGACATAATAGCTACACCTCCGCCGCAAGTTAATGATCTGGGGACATTTATCTACCCCTTCAAAACAGGTTAATGATCTGGGGGCATTTATCCACAAGTTAATGATACGGGTACATTTATCTACCCATCCACCAAAAGTTACTGATCTGGGAACATAATAGCTACACCTCCGCCGCAAGTTAATGATCTGGGGACATTTACCATAAGTTAATGATCTGAGCACATTTATCTACCCCTCCGTCACAAGCTAACCATCTGGGGACATTTATCTACCCCTCCGTCACCAGTTCATGATCTGGGAACATATACCTACACCTCCGCCAAAAGTTAATGATCTGAGGACATTTATCTACCCCTTCGCCACAAGTTAATGATCTGGGGACATTTATCCGCGAGTTAATGATCAGAGCACATTTATCTACCCCTCCGCCACCATCTAATAATCTGTGGACATTTATCTTCTCCTCCGCCACAAGTAAATGATCTGTGGACATTTATCTACCCCTCCGTCCCAAGTTAATGATCTGTGTACATTTATCTACCCCTCCGCCACAAGCTAATGATCTGGGAACATTTATCCGCAAGCTGATGATCTGAGCATATTTATCTACCACTACACCACAACACCAAAAGCTGATGGTCTGGGGACATTTATCTACCCCTCCGCCACAAGTTAATGATCTGAGGACATTTATCTACCCCTTCGCCACAAGTTAATGATCTGGGGACATTTATCCGCGAGTTAATGATCAGAGCACATTTATCTACCCCTCCGCCACAAGTTAATGATCTGGGAACATTTATCCATAAGTTAATGATCTGAGGACACATCTACCCCTGCGCCACAAGTTAATGATCTGGGGAAATTTATTCACAAGTTAATGATCTGGGGACATTTATCCACAAGTTAATGATCTGCATGAGCACATTTATCTACCCCTCCGTCACAAGTTAATGATCTGGGGACATTTATCTAACCCTCCGCCACAAATTAATGATCTGGGGACATTTATCTACCCCTCCGCCACAAGTTAATGATCTGGGGACATTTATCTACCCCTCCGCCACAAGTTAATGATCTGAGGACATTTATCTACCCCTCCGCCACAAGTTAATGATCTGAGGACATTTATCCACCCCTCCGCCACAAGTTAATGATCTGGGGACATTTATCTACCCCTCCGCCACAAGTTAATGATCTGAGGACATTTATCTACCCCTCCGTCACAAGTTAATGATCTGGGGACATTTATCTAACCCTCCGCCACAAGTTAATGATATGGGGACATTTATCTACCCCTCCGCCACATGTTAATGATCTGAGGACATATGTCCACCCCTCCGCCACAAGTTAATGATCTGGGGACATTTATCTAACCCTCCACCAAAAGTTAATGATCTGGGGACATTTATCTACCCCTCCGCCACAAGGGGAATGATATGGGTACATTTACTTACCCATCCACCACAAGTTAGTGATCTGGGGACATAATAGCTACAACTCCTCCGCAAGTTAGTGATCTGGGGACATATAGGTACACCACCGCCGCCGCAAGTTAACGATCTGAGGACATAATAGCTACACCTCCACCGCAAGTTAATGATCTGGGGACATTTATCCACAAGTTAATGATATGGGTACATGTATCTACCCGTCACCACAAGTTAGTGATCTGAGGACATAATAGCTACACCTCCGTCGCAAGTTAGTGATCTGGGGACATATAGCTGCACCTCCGCCGCAAGTTAATGATCTCGGACATAATAGCCACACCTCCGCCGCAAGTTAGTGATCTGGGGACATAATAGCTACACCTCGGTCACAAGCTAATGATATGGGGACATATATCCACAAGTTAATGATCTGGCCACATTTATCTACAAGTTAGTGATATGGGTACATTTATCTACCCATCCACCACAAGTTAGTGATCTGGGGACATAATAGCTACACCTCCGCCGCAAGTTAATGATCTGGGGACATTTATCTACCCCTTCAAAACAGGTTAATGATCTGGGGGCATTTATCCACAAGTTAATGATACGGGTACATTTATCTACCCATCCACCAAAAGTTACTGATCTGGGGACATAATAGCTACACCTCCGCTGGGTTAATGATCTGGGGACATTTACCATAAGTTAATGATCTGAGTACATTTATCTACCCCTCCGTCACAAGCTAAATCTCATCTGGGGACATATCTACCCCTCCGTCACCAGTTCATGATCTGGGAACATATACCTACACCTCCGCCAAAAGTTAATGATCTGAGGACATTTATCTACCCCTTCGCCACAAGTTAATGATCTGGGGACATTTATCCGCGAGTTAATGATCAGAGCACATTTATCTACCCCTCCGCCACCATCTAATAATCTGTGGACATTTATTTTCTCCTCCGCCACAAGTAAATGATCTGTGGACATTTATCTACCCCTCCGTCCCAAGTTAATGATCTGTGTACATTTATCTACCCCTCCGCCACAAGCTAATGATCTGGGAACATTTATCCGCAAGCTGATGATCTGAGCATATTTATCTACCACTACACCACAACACCAAAAGCTGAGCTCCGCCACAATAATGATCTGAGGACATCTTATCTACCCCTTCGCCACAAGTTAATGATCTGGGGACATTTATCCGCGAGTTAATGATCAGAGCACATTTATCTACCCCTCCGCCACAAGTTAATGATCTGGGGACATGTTATCTACCCCTCCGCCACAAGTTAATGATCTGGGAACATTTATCCATAAGTTAATGATCTGAGGACACATCTACCCCTGCGCCACAAGTTAATGATCTGGGGAAATTTATTCACAAGTTAATGATCTGGGGACATTTATCCACAAGTTAATGATCTGCATGAGCACATTTATTAACCACATGTTAATGATCTGAGGACATATGTCCACCCCTCCGCCACAAGTTAATGATCTGGGGACATTTATCTAACCCTCCACCACAAGTTAATGATCTGGGGACATTTATCTACCCCTCCGCCACAAGTTAATGATCTGAGGACATAATAGCTACACCTCTGTCGGAAGTTAGTGATCTGGGGACATATAGCTGCACCTCCGCCGCAAGTTAATGATCTCGGACATAATAGCCACACCTCCGCCGCAAGTTAATGATCTGGGGACATAATAGCTACACCTCCGTCACAAGCTAATGATATGGGGACATATATCCACAAGTTAATGATCTGGGGACATTTATCCACAAGCTAGTTACATGGGTACATTTATCTACCCATCCACCACAAGTTAGTGATCTGGGGACATAATAGCTACACCTCCGCCGCAAGATAATGATCTGGGGACATTTATCTACCCCTTCAAAACAGGTTAATGATCTTGGGGCATTTATCCACAAGTTAATGATACGGGTACATTTATCTACCCATCCACCAAAAGTTACTGATCTGGAGACATAATAGCTACACCTCCGCCGCAAGTTAATGATCTGGGGACATTTACCATAAGTTAATGATCAGAGCACATTTATCTACCCCTCCGTCACAAGCTAACCATCTGGGGACATTTATCTACCCCTCCGCCGTAAGTTAATGATCTGGGGACATAATAGCTACACCTCCGCCGCAAGTTAATGATCTGTGGACATTTATCTACCCCTCCGTCACTAGCTAATAATCTGAGGACATATATCTACCCCTCCTTCACAAGTTCATGATCTGGGAACATATAGCTACACCTCCGCCAAAAGTTAATGATCTGTGGACATTTATCTACCCCTTCGCCACCAGCTAATAATCTGTGGACATTTATCTTCCCCGGGTTCATACTCCATGTAAGAATCACAAGACAATGCATACAATAGCCAAGTCTGGGGAAAACAATGTGTCTAGACTTGAGCCTTTTCAGCGACACAAAGAGTCAGACAATACCCTCCTACATGAAGTATCTACCCTTCCCCTCCGCCACAAGCAAATGATCTGAGGACATTTATCAACCCCTCCGTCCCAAGTAAATGATCTGTGTACATTTATCTACCCCTCCGCCACAAGCTAATGATCTCGGGACATTTAGCCGCAAGCTGATGATCTGAGCATATTTATCTACCACTACACCACAACACCACTAGCTAATAATCTGAGGACATTTATCTACCCCTCCCACAAGTTCATGATCTGGGGAACATTTATCTACCCCACCAAAACAAGTTAATGATCTGGGGACGTTTATCCACAAGTTAATGATATGGGTACATTTATCTACCCATCCACCACAAGTTAGTGATCTGGGGACATAATAGCTACAACTCCGCCGCAAGTTAGTGATCTGGGGACATATAGCTACACCACCACCGCATAAGTTAATGATCTGGGGAAATTTATTCACAAGTTAATCTGGGGATCTGGGGACATTTATCCACAAGTTAATGATCTGCATGAGCACATTTATCTACCCCTCGGTCACAAGTTAATGATCTGGGGACATTTATCTACCCCTCCGCCAAAAGTTAATGATCTGGGGACATTTATCTACCCCTCCGCCACAAGTTAATGATCTGAGGACATTTATCTACCCCTCCGTCACAAGTTAATGATCTGGGGACATTTATCTAACCCTCCGCCACAAGTTAATGATCTGGGGACTTTTATCTACCCCTCCGCCACAAGTTAATGATCTGAGGACATATGTCTACCCCTCCGCCACAAGTTAATGATCTGGGGACATTTATCTAACCCTCCACCACAAGTTAATGATCTGGGGACATTTATCTAACCCTCCGCCACAAGTTAATGATCTGAGGACATAATAGCTACACCTCCGTCGAAAGTTAGTGATCTGGGGACATATAGCCGCACCTCCGCCGCAAGTTAATGATCTCGGACATAATAGCCACACCTCCGCCGCAAGTTAATGATCTGGGGACATAATAGCTACACCTCCGTCACAAGCTAATGATATGGGGACATATATCCACAAGTTAATGATCTGGGGACATTTATCCACAAGTTAGTGATATGGATACATTTATCTACCCATCCACCACAAGTTAGTGATCTGGGGACATAATAGCTACACCTCCGCCGCAAGTTAATGATCTGGGGACATTTATCTACCCCTTCAAAACAGGTTAATGATCTGGGGGCATTTATCCACAAGTTAATGATACGGGTACATTTATCTACCCATCGACCAAAAGTTACTGATCTGGGGACATAATAGCTACACCTCCGCCGCAAGTTAATGATCTGGGGACATTTATCTACCCCTCTGTCACAAGCTAATGATCTGAGGACATAATAGCTACACCTCTGTCGCAAGTTAGTGATCTGGGGACATATAGCTGCACCTCCGCCGCAAGTTAATGATCTCGGACATAATAGCCACACCTCCGCCGCAAGTTAATGATCTGGGGACATAATAGCTACACCTCCGTCACAAGCTAATGATATGGGGACATATATCCACAAGTTAATGATCTGGGGACATTTATCCACAAGTTAGTTATATGGGTACATTTATCTACCCATCCACCACAAGTTAGTGATCTGGGGACATAATAGCTACACCTCCGCCGCAAGTTAATGATCTGGGGACATTTATCTACCCCTTCAAAACAGGTTAATGATCTGGGGGCATTTATCCACAAGTTAATGATACGGGTACATTTATTTACCCATCCACCAAAAGTTACTGACCTGGGGACATAATAGCTACACCTCCGCCGCAAGTTAATGATCTGGGGACATTTACCATAAGTTAATGATCAGAGCACATTTATCTACCCCTCCGTCACAAGCTAACCATCTGGGGACATTTATCTACCCCTCCGCCATAAGTTAATGATCTGGGGACATAATAGCTACACCTCCGCCGCAAGTTAATGATCTGTGGACATTTATCTACCCCTCCGTCACTAGCTAATAATCTGAGGACATATATCTACCCCTCCTTCACAAGTTCATGATCTGGGAACATATAGCTACACCTCCGCCAAAAGTTAATGATCTGTGGACATTTATCTACCCCTCCGCCACCAGCTAATAATCTGTGGACATTTATCTTCCCCGGGTTCATACTCCATGTAAGAATCACAAGACAATGCATACAATAGCCAAGTCTGGGGAAAACAATGTGTCTAGACTTGAGCCTTTTCAGCGACACAAAGAGTCAGACAATACCCTCCTACATGAAGTATCTACCCTTCCCCTCCGCCACAAGCAAATGATCTGAGGACATTTATCTACCCCTCCGTCCCAAGTAAATGATCTGTGTACATTTATCTACCCCTCCGCCACAAGCTAATGATCTCGGGACATTTAGCCGCAAGCTGATGATCTGAGCATATTTATCTACCACTACACCACAACACCACTAGCTAATAATCTGAGGACATTTATCTACCACTCCGTCACAAGTTCATGATCTGGGAACATTTATCTACCCCTCCAAAACAAGTTATTGATCTGGGGACGTTTATCCACAAGTTAATGATATGGGTACATTTATCTATCCATCCACCACAAGTTAGTGATCTGGGGACATAATAGCTACAACTCCGCCGCAAGTTAGTGATCTGGGGACATATAGCTACACCACCGCCGCAAGTTAACGATCTGGGGACATAATAGCTACACCTCCACCGCAAGTTAATGATCTGGGGACATTTATCCACAAGTTAATGATATGGGTACATTTATCTACCCGTCCACCACAAGTTAGTGATCTGAGGACATAATAGCTACACCTCCGTCGCAAGTTAGTGATCTGGGGACATATAGCTGCACCTCCGCCACAAGTTAATGATCTCGGACATAATAGCCACACCTCCGCCGCAAGTTAGTGATCTGGGGACATAATAGCTACACCTCGTTCACAAGCTAATGATATGGGGACATATATCCACAAGTTAATGATCTGGGGACATTTATCTACAAGTTAGTGATATGGGTACATTTATCTACCCATCCACCACAAGTTAGTGATCTGGGGACATAATAGCTACACCTCCGCCGCAAGTTAATGATCTGGGGACATTTATCTACCCCTTTAAAACAGGTTAATGATCTGGGGGCATTTATCCACAAGTTAATGATACGGGTACATTTATCTACCCATCCACCAAAAGTTACTGATCTGGGGACATAATAGCTACACCTCCGCCGCAAGTTAATGATCTGGGGATATTTACCGCAAGTTAATGATCTGAGCACATTTATCTACCCCTCCGTCACAAGCTAACCATCTGGGGACATGTATCTATCCCTCTGTCACAAGTTCATGATCTGGGAACATATACCTACACCTCCGCCAAAAGTTAATGATCTGTGGACATTTATCTACCCCTCCGCCATCAGCTAATAATCTGTGGACATTTATCTTCTCCTCCGCCACAAGTAAATGATCTGAGGACATTTATCTACCCCTCCGTCCCAAGTTAATGATCTGTGTACATTTATCTACCCCTCCGCCACAAGCTAATGATCTGGGGACATTGATCCGCAAGCTGATGATCTGAGCATATTTATCTACCACTACACCACAACACCAAAAGCTGATGGTCTGGGGACATTTATCTACCCCTCCGCCACAAGTTAATGATCTGAGGACATTTATCTACCCCTTCGCCACAAATTAATGATCTGGGGACATTTATCCGCGAGTTAATGATCAGAGCACATTTATCTACCCCTCCGCCACAAGTTAATGATCTGGGAACCTTTATCCATAAGTTAATGATCTGGGGAAATTTATTCACAAGTTAATGATCTGGGGACATTTATCCACAAGTTAATGATCTGCATGAGCACATTTATCTACCCCTCGGTCACAAGTTAATGATCTGGGGACATTTATCTAACCCTCCGCCGAAAGTTAATGATCTGGGGACATTTATCTACCCCTCCGCCACAAGTTAATGATCTGAGGACATTTATCTACCCCTCCGCCACAAGTTAATGATCTGAGGACATTGATCCACCCCTCCGCCACAAGTTAATGATCTGGGGACATTTATCTACCCCTCCGCCACAAGTTAATGATCTGAGGACATTTATCTACCCCTCCGTCACAAGTTAATGATCTGGGGACATTTATCTAACCCTCCGCCACAAGTTAATGATCTGGGGACTTTTATCTACCCCTCCGCCACAAGTTAATGATCTGAGGACATATGTCTACCCCTCCGCCACAAGTTAATGATCTGGGGACATTTATCTAACCCTCCACCACAAGTTAATGATCTGGGGACATTTATCTAACCCTCCGCCACAAGTTAATGATCTGAGGACATAATAGCTACACCTCCGTCGCAAGTTAGTGATCTGGGGACATATAGCCGCACCTCCGCCGCAAGTTAATGATCTCGGACATAATAGCCACACCTCCGCCGCAAGTTAATGATCTGGGGACATATATCCACAAGTTAATGATCTGGGGACATTTATCCACAAGTTAGTGATATGGATACATTTATGTACCCATCCACCACAAGTTAGTGATCTGGGGACATAATAGCTACACCTCCGCCGCAAGTTAATGATCTGGGGACATTTATCTACCCCTTCAAAACAGGTTAATGATCTGGGGGCATTTATCCACAAATTAATGATACGGGTACATTTATCTACCCATTGACCAAAAGTTACTGATCTGGGGACATAATAGCTACACCTCCGCCGCAAGTTAATGATCTGGGGACATTTATCTACCCCCCTGTCACAAGCTAATAATCTGAGGACATATATCTACCCCTCTGTCACAAGTTCATGATCTGGGAACATATACCTACACCTCCGCCAAAAGTTAATGATCTGTGGACATTTATCTACCCCTCCGCCACCAGCTAATAATCTGTGAACATTTATCTTCCCCGGGTTCATACTCCATGTAAGAATCACAAGACAATGCATACAATAGCCAAGTCTGGGGGAAACAATGTGTCTAGACTTGAGCCTTTTCAGCGACACAGAGAGTCAGACAATACCCTCCTACATGAAGTATCTACCTTTCCCCTCCGCCACAAGTAAATGATCGGAGGACATTTACCTACCCCTCCGTCCCAAGTAAATGATCTGTGTACATTTATCTACCCCTCCGCCACAAGCTAATGATCTGGGGACATTTAGCCGCAAGCTGATGATCTGAGCATATTTATCTACCACTACACCACAACACCACTAGCTAATAATCTGAGGACATTTATCCACCCCTCCGTCACAAGTTCATGATCTGGGAACATATACCTACACCTCCGCCAAAAGTTAATGATCTGTGGACATTTATCTACCCCTCCGCCACCAGCTAATAATCTGTGGACATTTATCTTCCCCTCCGCCACAAGTAAATGATCTGAGGACATTTATCTACCCCTCCGCCACAAGTTAATGATCTGAGGACATTTATCTACCCCTTCGCCACAAGTTAATGATCTGGGGACATTTACCCGCGAGTTAATGATCAGAGCACATTTATCTACCCCTCCACCACAAGTTAATGATCTGGGGACATTTATCTACCCCTCCGCCACAAGTTAATGATCTGGGAACATTTATCCATAAGTTAATGATCTGAGGACACATCTACCCCTGCGCCACAAGTTAATGATCTGGGGAAATTTATTCACAAGTTAATGATCTGGGGACATTTATCCACAAGTTAATGATCTGCATGAGCACATTTATCTACCCCTCCGTCACAAGTTAATGATCTGGGGACATTTATCTAACCCTCCGCCACAAGTTAATGATCTGGGGACATTTATCTACCCCTCCGTCACAAGTTAATGATCTGGGGACATTTATCCACCCCTCCGCCACAAGTTAATGCTCCACACCACAAACACCCCACTATTTGCTCCACACCACGAACACCCCACTACTTGCTCCACACCACAAACACCCCACTACTTGCTCCACACCACAAACACCCCACTACTTGCTCCACACCACAAACACCACTATTTGCTCCACACCACAAACACCCCACTACTTGCTCCACACCACAAACACCCAACTATTTACTCCACACCACAAACACCCCACTATTTGCTCCACACCACAAACACCCCACTATTTGCTCCACACCACAAACTACCCCACTATTTGCTCCACACCACAAACACCCCACTGCTTGCTCCACACCACAAACACCCACTACTTGCTCCACCCACAACCTAGCACCCCCACTATTTGCTCCACACCACAAACACCCCACTACTTGCTCCACACCACAAACACCCCACTATTTGCTCCACACCACAAACACCCCACTACTTGCTCCACACCACAAACACCCAACTATTTACTCCACACCACAAACACCCCACTATTTGCTCCACACCACAAACACCCCACTATTTGCTCCACACCACAAACACCCCACTACTTGCTCCACACCACAAACACCCAACTATTTACTCCACACCACAAACACCCAACTATTTACTCCACACCACAAACACCCCACTATTTGCTCCACACCACAAACACCCCACTATTTGCTCCACACCACAAACACCCCACTACTTGCTCCACACCACAAACACCCCACTACTTGCTCCACACCACAAACACCCCACTATTTACACCACACCACAAACACCCCACTATTTGCTCCACACCACAAACACCCCACTACTCGCTCCACACCACAAACACCCCACTATTTGCTCCACACCACAAACACCCACTACACTCCACACCACAACACCCCACTGTTTGCTCCACCACACCCCACTGTTTGTCACACACAAACACCCACTACTTGCTCCACACCACAAACACTCCACTATTTGCTCCACACCACAAACACCCCACTATTTGCTCCACACCACAACTCCACACCCCACCCCACTATTCCACACCACAAACACCCCACTCCACAAACAAACACCACTGCTCCACACCACAAACACCCACTACTTGCTCCACACCACAAACACCCCACTATTGCTCCACACCACAAACACCCCACTATTTGTCCACACCACACCACACACCCCACTACCCCACTACTCCACACCACAAACACCCCACCACACCACACTCACACCCCAATTACAAACACCCCACTATTTGCTCCCACACCACAAACACCCCACTATTTGCTCCACACCACAAACACCCCACTATTTGCTCCACACCACAAACACCCCACTACTTGCTCCACACCACAAACACCCCACTATTTGCTCCACACCACAAACACCCCACTATTTGCTCCACACCACAAACACCCCACTATTTGCTCCACACCACAAACACCCCACTATTTGCTCCACACCACAAACACCCCACTATTTGCTCCACACCACAAACACCCCACTACTTGCTCCACACCACAAACACCCCACTATTTGCTCCACACCACAAACACCCCACTACTTGCTCCACACCACAAACACCCAACTATTTACTCCACACCACAAACACCCCACTATTTGCTCCACACCACAAACACCCCACTATTTGCTCCACACCACAAACACCCCACTACTTGCTCCACACCACAAACACCCCACTATTTACTCCACACCACAAACACCCCACTATTTGCTCCACACCACAAACACCCCACTATTTGCTCCACACCACAACTTGCTCCACACCACAAACACCCAACTATTTACTCCACACCACAAACACCCCACTATTTGCTCCACACCACAAACACCCCACTACTTGCTCCACACCACAAACACCCCACTACTTGCTCCACACCACAAACACCCCACTATTTGCTCCACACCACAAACACCCCACTATTTGCTCCACACCACAAACACCCCACTATTTGCTCCACACCACAAACACCCCACTATTTGCTCCACAAAGAAAATTTACTATGTTAAATCCTCTAATAATTCAATCACCTCCAATTCTGTGAACATTAACCCTTTGAACCCTAGAAGCCGCTTTAGCGCACTATTGCTATAATGTATATACCCGAGAGGCCGCTAAAGCGGCCTCTGACGTCAGAACCAACGATCAGATAACGTTTTACGTAAGTCTTATCGGCTCCACAGTTTTAGTTTGGTCGGAAAAAGTTCAAACGGGATCCTTTACCACTCGTAGAGTCCCCAGGGGGGGTGAGCAATGCTGTTTAGATTATGCATATGACAAAAATGTCGCTTGTATCCCAATTTTAGCATGGAGATCAGGGTCGGGTGTTAATAGAAATGGAAAGTCTCGGGTTCAAAAGGGTTAAATTCAATCAGTCGTTCAAATAAATTGTATCACCCTCTGAAATCATTAACAAAGAAATAATGGATAACCTGTAGGATTCCAGGCCATTATGTCACCTTCCTGTTCTATTAAATGTTCTATCAAATACCCCCTGCACACTTTGCATGAAAACGTAGGCAGAGGCTGTGTAAACAACAAGTTGACATTTTTTTCTACGAACAATGATATGAAATCGGATTTCTCAACACAATAAAACAGATGTGGTGAAAATCGTATTGAAGTCGTAACCTCTGACCAATGACGGCAGTCTGATTACAAACACGTCGTATAACATCGACTAGTCGGTTGTTTCGGACGTCCTATTATGATGCCTTGTTGCACAACAATTGAGTATGGTGACATCATCATATCAACAAAGGCATTATGTTTTAGCTTTGCGAAGTTGTTGGCGTTGCAATGGAAATGTCGTGTAGAACATTCGCTACGCTTGCTCGCTTTGAAAGGTTGTAATTAGACTCCGATGTCATGGGTCAGCAAGGCATGGCCTTCGCGGTTTCCAAACAGGCATGGTAATGGAGGATTTCAACTTTGACTTTTCCCAAAATCAGTAAACTGCTATTAAGGTGGTTCATGCCTCAGACCACGTTGGCGACGTCATTACTCAGGGTTATTTTCCCTGTAATATCTCTTACAACGTCATATATCGCCTTTTCTGATAAGAGACGTAATTAGGGGAGGTAATGATGTCGCAAATATTAGAAAACTATGGGGATAGGGACATATACAGCTTTTTATATAAACTAGAGCCTTAGGCACTGAAACGGAGCTATTTAAATGTAAAACAGGCTGTTGGAATAATTCCACTAACCCTTTGATGTTGCATCACATGGCGAAGAGCCATACTTGCAGTCTCACACATTCCTCTCAACAAGGATCTCTAGTGCATTAGTGTAATTGCACACATACATGTATATATATTAAAAAAAAAATAACTTGTGACCGCTGGGACAGACATTTATTATGAAACGAACCTGATGAAATTATAAAATAATGTCTTCACTGCATGATACCAATATTTGTAAAATTTTTCACTTTTTTTCAGATAATAGAAAGCATATCCTTCAGCAGTAAATAACAATACGAAGCTGCGCATCTGAAAACCCCTCAGCTCTGGGTACATTCATAATATATTCAATTTGAACCAAGATGTCAGGAACACCAAGCACTCAGGTCAGAAATATAAAGATTATCAAAAATTTTGCAATTAGGAATGACCCCCAAGGTTTCCGTCCAATCAGAGGAACCGGTATTCATTACATAAGTTTCTTGATGCATCAATGATGTATACCAAATTTTACATCGAGCATTTGAACGGTATTAGAGAACGAGATCATTAATGATTTTGCATAAATTTAAGATGGCCACCAAGGTTTCCGTCCAATCAGAGAAACCGGAACTGTCATTTGTCGTAAGTCCCTTGATGCATCGATGATGTATACCAAATTTTACATCGAGCACTTGAACAGTATTAGAGAACGAGATCATCAATGATTTTGCATAAATTTAAGATGGCCGCCCATCCTTCTCCCCACTCCGAGGAACTGATGTGGTTATTCATAATTTGCAAGTCTCTTGATACATCGATGCTGTATACCAAGTTTGGTATAGAACACTTAAATGATATCAGAGATATATATCATTACAGTTTTTTGCATAAATTAAAGATGGCCACCAAGGTTTTCGGTCAATCAGGTCTCAATTTAAATTATCTGTATGCATCGATGATGTATACCAACTTTCATATAAAACAATTGAATGGTAACAGAGATATGTACCATTATCGATTTTGCATAAATTAAAGATGGCCTCCAGGATTTCCAGCTAATCAGAAAAGCCGGTTTGGTAATTCATTGAAAGTCATTGATGTATCGATGATGTATACCAACTTTCGTATTGAACAGTTGAATGGTTTCCGAGATATGGATCATTATCCATTTTGCATAAAATTAAAGATGGCGCTGCCAAGGTTTCCACACAATCAGGTCCCAATTCAATAGGCTTCTGGTCCTTGACTAGGTAAATAAGCACACCAAATTTGGAATTCTTCAGTGGAACCGTTTTCCGGATATCTCGCTCACGTACTGACGTACGAACAGACGATATCCCATGACCAAAATTGGCCGAGGGGTAAAAATGAGTATTGAGATACAATGTAAAATCCTCATGGTTAGATGGACTGGAGCTATGCTGGGATGCATCCTCCCATGGCATCATATTATATACATGGACCTCCTACTGCCAGAACACCCCTAGTATATTACAGTTCTATTTGGTTATCTCCCCTGTCACCTTACATTTTCAAACACAGTGTGTCTGTGATATGCAGAGCTCTTTCTGTAGATCAGGGGGAAATGCTTGCACCATTCCATGAATATTTCAGAAGCAGAATGGAAAGAAAACATTTCTGAATACAGGGAAATTATTACGTAAATGATTTGACCACCACTGGATTTTAGAAACTTACCATAAAAAGATAATGCAGAGGGTCTTGAGGGGTAAGCTTAAATGGTGAAAATTCCAAACTGTAACTCAACACACATATTTCATGAAAATGTAAATGAATACAGGCAAAGTGAAATATCCCAGTGTTTTCTACAATGAATTACACTTATACTGGTATTATTTAATAAATTAAATTACTGCCCAAACATGCTTTCTAAAGAAAATGAGTTAGTCCCACAAAATCACTCAACATGCGCCTCTCAAAATCTGTGGTTTAGCAGACAACATATTTTGAGCACAAAAGTAGTGCCACTGGAAAATGAACGAAAACACGCATAAAATTAGATAAATGGAAATATAACTTAAACATATCAGACCTGCAACTATACGCGAACATTAAAAACACAGAAACCTGGACACTCTAAAGAAGGAAGTTTCAGACCTCTTTCTTGTCGTGTAAGAACTCTATCTTTTGCTGTGTTAGCAAGACACAGAGCCGGTGCTCAATTTTTTTCTGACTATAAGACAGGACCATTAGTCCCGTATCGCCCCGTGAAAAGCAGATCGAACACCCCCACCTTTTATTCAATTAATAATAAGATCACATGGCGGGGAAGCAATGTTCAAAATATCAGCATAGGTCACCGGATGATTTTCCATTTTGGAAATGGTTTCATAGTTTGAAAATGCAATTTCCAACATCATACAGTTCGAAGAAATGTATTATTCCTATAAAATGTATGCATGTATATTCAACTTTGCGGAGTTTCTAAGATCCATTGATGTTTCTCTAGATATTTAAACAATAGTTGGGGATATATATCCGTATGCTTCGACTTCCTTGCCTTGTTGTTCAGAAAATTGATTTTTCATGACTTTGGCAAAAAATGGCTGACATGGTGATATTCGCGGCTAAGTACAAAAAAATCTAGATCGAAGACCATCAATTTTTTTTAACGTGTTACTACTGATCAACACCCCAGTTACCCACAGCAAAAAAATTAGGGTTGGTCACCGGACAAAGTTTTGAGGTATGAACCACCTTAAATGTAATAAGTAACATACAACGATTTAGAATAGAAAATGAATGCATTTTGGGGACCATTTGGTAAAACCTTTAATTTTTGGTAGAAACTTTCATTTGATCACGCCATGGTTTGACGTTGGGAGATTTCGCTTCCAAATAATTTGTGGATTTACCAGCGTGTTAAGGCCCATTTCCACAGCACGCGCTTTCGCAGCGACAACCACATCCAAAAAATAGCCCTCATGCTATTCAATGGTGCAGTACCCACAGCACGCGTCAGTCGCGGCGACATCAGAACCACCTTTTTGACATGCGACAAGATTAGAACCAGGGCTATTTCAACGCGTTGCCGCTGAACTATTGACCAATCAGAGGGGATAGAAATCGTTAGCCCGTCTACGTTGAGGGGAATCCCTCCCGTTGAATGGCTGAAATGGCGGGAGTGTCGCTGTCATAACACGTGCTGTGGAAATGCGCCAAACTGCATATAGTTGTGGGTTGAAGTTGTGGTTGTCGCGATGCGTGCTGTGGAAATGGGCCTTTATGGTTATCCTGTTTCCGGATTTTTGTCCAATATTTGTTATCGACCCATGATCCGATGTCATGTGACCGAAAGTGACCCAAGGATCAAAGGCCAAGGTAACAGCCTATTCGTAACCCACCCACTTAAGCCTCTTCATGAATATGACCAGATTCAAGGATTATAAACTACTTTTAACCCTACCTGGTCAGGGCTATTTTCTGTGCATGGGCAGCAGTGTATTTCTCTACCACATACCATGGTCAAAAGTAATATGTCCCACTCTCTCTGCCTAAAATTACCAATTCGTACATTGTAATCTGTTCTCCTGGTTGACTCAATTTGCTTACCTGAGCCAAAAAGTGCTCGCCCAAAACATAGGCCCCCCAAGTTAGAAAGACTTTGGAAACAGGGAAGCCATGACCTTGAGGAGGAGGAAGGGGGGGGTCTCCCCATCTGATGCCCTTGAGCATGAGTCAGTCCACTAATCATCGTCTAGAGCTAAAAATGTGCTCTTTGTTTTTCCTCATATTACACAATTATGAATTCAAAAACACCCATTATTCAAAAGGTAAATGCTGTTATTTACACTATCAATCTACCTCAAAATCACATTGCAGATACCTTTGTTCCCTGGACCAGTCCATAAAAGGGTTGATGCACATGATGGCTTTGGATGATGCACAACAATCCAAATACTTTTGTTTCCTAACAGCCTGAATGATAGTGAGCGACATATGGCCATCAGGGGAAATATTGAGATGAAATAATGAACAATGAAAACAAGTGGCATATATATTAAAGTTTTTATTAAAAGCTTAACAAGAGCCAAATTTGGCTTCAATATACATATGCCCACAGAACATGTATCCTCTTGCACACAAAAGTGCGATTTACAAGGATTTCCTGATTTTAGGGTCAGTGACCTGGACCTCCAGTTTGGAAACCTCCCCCTAATGCATCCACTGACACAAAAAAATGAGATTTTTTATAATTTCCATATTTTGGGGGTCACAGTGAACTTTGACCTTGACCTCAAAAGCAAAAAAACGACAAGATAGTCATTGCATTAAAAAAGAAATACAGCATATGACCAGATTATATCCAGAGTGAGACTGTCAATAACAATCTAAAAGGATTTAATTTTCGAACTTTCGCTAAAACTTCCTTACGCATTTGTTTTCTGCCTTGCAGTCAAAGGCGGGGCAGATAACTCGCGCTACAATATTGCTATCAGACTAGACTGTACGACTCTCTGTTAAATCAAGATATTAACAAACAGTGTATGCGTACTGTTCCAGCTGTCTCCCCTTCAGTGATTGGTCATGCCGCCATTTTAAACTAAGACGAGCATTCTCATTGGATCACTATTTATAGGAGCCACCCCAATCCATTTGCGTACACTTCGTCATCCATAAGATGGCTTGCGAATCGCGTGTCTCCATTATCGCGGAGCGATATCCGGTATTTCACCGGATTCTGTTCGGCCTTCATCCGGCGGAGAACAGACTAGAGAAATCTGATAAATTACAGGTTTTCATACCACTTCGGAATATTGCCTGGGCTTGCAAAACATATAGGTATGAATAACTTTCGTATCATCCAGAAGGTGTGGTAGATCTGTAATTTTGAACAAGTAGGACATCACATGACTCGAAAATGGCGGGTTACGTTGGGGTTATGTCGGTAGACTTTAGCTGATTGGCTGACGAAGCCACGTGGTATTGATTTTTGGAAATTCCCTCTTGCAGTTGCCGAAAGCAGGCTGAACATGGATACACACGATTCCAGGGTCAGTCTTACCGTGTAGATGACCCAGATGGTTACAGGTTGACCTCAATCATCATACACAACCACGTGACTGTCTCAGTTGACTGATGACATAGCGTGGCAAGCTCCACCAGGCATTCATTATGTTCTGCTTCGCGCCTCTCCATTTTGCGCTGTAAGGGTCTCAAGGACTTTGCCGGAGTTGACCCAAGGTACAAAAGTAGAAATTTCGTCCTATGTACGCCAGGTTAAATTTAGCGTACAGGTTGGGGAGAGAGGTTGGGGGGGGGGAGGGGGGTCAAAGTTACTGATTTTGAGGCGTACGTACTTTATGAATGCCCCCGTACGCATTTTTTAAAGGTAAAATCGTATGGACAGTAATTGCCACAGATAATATGACAGGGAAGGCAGTGCCCAGAGTTGTCTTTTTGGTGCACCAAAGCGTGAGAAGAAATAAGTAGTATGTACAAAAGTCGAAATATAATGGATAATTTAGCCATTGCGTTTTACGGTCTGGGTGTCTGGGAATTCGCTCAGAATGCATCTCACGCGATCTACAACGCCAAAGCTCCCGGGGCCTCAGGCGGCCCCTGGACCCTCGCCGAAAAGTGCTATGATAGTCGATTTTGTGCCCTTTTTATGGAGGACAAAACCCCCCTTCGAAAAATCCTGGCTAGGGCCTGGTTCCCCCAAATGAATCCACTCACAAAATATTTGCAGTTTTCAATGATTTCCTGATTTTTAGGCCACAGTAGGGAGGGGGGGAGGGGAGGAAATTTGGCTTAATGTCACACTCAAGTTTGTTTCACTCATATGGTGACAGTCAGTTTGGTTGGTGGAGGAAGCCGGAGTACCCGGAGAGAACCACCGCCCTTCGGCAAGTAACTGACAAACTTTCACACATGGACCAGCTGGGCTCGAACCCATGCCAGTTCAGCGGTGTGAGGCTAGCGGTCACCAGCGAAGTGCCTTAGACCACTCGACCACCGAGGGCCCCCCTCAATTTTGGTATGTGACACATCTCCATCTAGCATCTCCATCCACTCGTAAAACTTGCAAATGTGAATAGAAAACTGTTTCAGATTTAGACCAGACATCAACGGTTCAATGATTTCCTGATTTTTGGGTCAGTGACCTTTGACCTCGACCTTCATTTTAGTATGCTACGTAGGGTATCGCCTCACAAAAAAAAAATTTCAACTGTATGTAGAAAATTGTCATAGATATAAACTGGACATGGACAGACAAAAATCATCATCAAATAACACATCTGACTTTTTGGTGGGCAGATAAAAATGAACCCACAAAATTGGGCAGCACAGACAAGTACATTGTATTAAATTCATTAGCTTCAAGCTATTCACACCTTCCTCTCAAATTCTGGTCATTTAAACCAAGTACACATATCAAGAAATCATCAGCCATCAGTTTCCGGTATATGACCTTGCTGTGACATCATCACACCAGCTTTGTTTTACACTTACATGTACTGGTAGAGCTTATATCTTTTACTGAGTTTCAGCCCGAGGATATTGATGGAAATATTAAGTGTGTGTGCGATGGTACACCTCAAATTGGAGCGATATATGCAAGTGGTGAGAAATTTAAAAAAAAAAAAAAGCCCAATGGGGTCTAATACTCCTCGGATATCACTTATTGTCTACATTCAGCAATCATGCATTGCATAAGATGTATTTTTAGAACTTTGACATTTTAGTGTAGGTTAACAGAAATGTGATCTAGAAGGGTTGACTGCAGTTCTCTCATTTTAGAAATACATATGAAATTGAGCCAGGTCAGCTTTTGCCAAGGACTTAAATTAATGGGAAATATTTGGCGCTGAGGTTCTGGTATTGCATGACCATATTCTTACCTCTAGATATACTCTTCTATATAGGTCAAAATCAGCTCAAGTAATTTGATCTTGGAAATATATATCAAGGTTAATCATCTCCAATAATGTTCTGGTCTATTCTAACTTAATTGCATATGGAACATGAATTCAGAGAGCTTAGATTTAACATATAGAATTTGACCTTTAGAAAATAGGTCAAGATCAGTGATACTCAATAGACCTCAGGTCCAGGCATATGTGGTATAAATTTGTACAATGTACTTGATAAAATAGGTCAAGGTCAGTCATCTTCAGCACACCTCTGGATCATCCCCAGATGTATATATAGTATTAATTTGGAAAGCCTAGCTGTATTTCTTCATGTTAAATCATAATAAACAGTGTATGACCTTGAAAATAATAGGTCAAGGTCAGTCAACTAGGATAGGCTTTTAGTCAATCACCAGTTGTATTTGTAATATGATTTTGGAGACTCCAGCTTTAATCCTTAAAAAAATATAGCAAATACTATAATTTGACCTTGATAAAATAGGTCAAGGTCAGTAATTTCAATAGGCTTCCGACTCTTCACCAGATGCATATATGTGGTATGAATTTATACAGATGACACTAACGATGACAATACCCTTCGGGTTGCCCGAGGGGTAAAAATGATATCTGGCGACTAAATAGCAAACAGATCCCTAGGT
Source organism: Hanleya hanleyi (assembly GCA_036873755.1). Classification (NCBI taxonomy): domain Eukaryota; kingdom Metazoa; phylum Mollusca; class Polyplacophora; order Lepidopleurida; family Hanleyidae; genus Hanleya; species Hanleya hanleyi. The sequence continues at coordinate 77,628 of JAVTVY010031180.1, forward strand.
GCCTCACATTCAGACCTGAACAATACAGTGGATTCTCGGACGTAGCCTTAGTATCTCAGCTACGTTTACCGCTATCAAATTGCCCAGGCCAGGTTAGGGATACACTAATCCTCCATTGTTAAGTGCAAATGAATGGAGAATGGTCCCTTTGGAGGCATACATCAACAATTCTGAGGCTGATCTTGGGGTATACGATACAATAACCGGGTGCTCAATATCACCCCTCTTCTAATGATACCTGGCTATACATTACAGATAACGGACTGTCTGATGACATCGGCATAAACCCAGTCAAATGGAAGCTTGACACTATTGGCCAACGCATGATATAGGATTATGGTGGGCCTTTGCTCAAAGTTTTCTCAATCTAGATGTTCATATCTGAATATAGCCTGATTTCCTGTTTCGACAATCATGTTGACTGAGCGGTAAGATTAGAGTTATTTTCTCTCCAATTAGTTTCTTGCCCTCAAACTTGAACTGTCGAACTTGAAGTTGTCAACACGATAGATCGGCTGAATTCATGAATTCATGACTGGTATACAGCCCCGTACTGGTGTAAGACACTAGAGTAAACTGGTCAAGGCACTGATCAGGTGATCGATGCATGGCCATACTGGTGGAGATGGCTATTCCAGGTGACCACCATTTAACCAAACTGCAATACAGAAGTACGCACAAGGTGTTGCCATTATTTCCTGTGAGGTGGTTGTTTCTAATTCCCACAGGTTAGTTCCACATAAACTAGAAAGTACTCAGAAAATGGAAGTCATTGTGATACATGACAGAGTGACTAACGTCACAGGACCTATGAAGCAGGGTATGCATTAGGATTCCGACGCGCACTGAACTCTTGGAAATCCCCTCACCCCAAGTTGAAATCCTGCCTATATTAAGATGGGCACAGCCCAAGCCAGAATCACCAGTGATTTTCATCAAAAATCACCAGAATTTTCATCAAAAATAGGTCAGCTCACAACTTGCTGGTATCCGTCTCCTAATGCACCATCATGCAAAAACTCAAGGTTCTAATGTCAAAGGTTCTCCTTATTTTGGATTCGGATAGACTCTCACTTAGTCACTCAGTCACTCACTACCGGACAATTTGCAGATGGTAGCCTACTTCGTAGGAATAATATTCTACATTTCGGCTGTGATTATGTCACTGCACAGTTTTGTTTAAACCTCTATATATAGCCCACTGTATACTATAAAGTGCGTATGTATTCTTGGCGACGGTATAATCAGTGCAATATTATAGTATATTATATCACAATGGCTTCCATTTTCAGAGCTATTTTCATCCTAGTTTAGTTATTAGACCATTGTGTGATGAGTGTGATGCCCAAAATAAAGACAATAAGCCACATCGTAATCCCAGAAGTATCGCATATTACCGTATATTCATGCCAGGCACGACACTGAAGGGCAGGTTCACAGACATGCATTTTTTCATGAGAGCCAACAATGCCAGGGTATTTTGACAGAGAGTCGGTTCAACAGTTCAAGAAATTCGCACAATAAATGTTGTTCAACAGTTCAAGAAATTCGCACAATAAATGTTGTTGGAATAATTTTAGCATTTTAGCGCAAGTAAGCTTCCCAAGATGGTGGCCAAAGGAGGTGTTCGGTTTGACCGTATTTTTTTCCTTGGTGTGTTGCGTTTATAAACCGAAAATATAATTTCCTCTCGTTTACTTTAAAAGTTATTAGCTTGAGAGAGAACATACTGAATTTTCATATTCTCAATTTTCACCGAGAAGAGATTTGTCAAAAAAATATTACGAGTATTAGAAAATAAGCATTTGTTTGTTTTTGCAATTTTTGGCGATATTCTTGAAGGGAATTCCATTCATATATAAAATATGACACCTTTAACCAAAACGAGTCTTACATATCGAAATACGGTGGGTTTGATCCAAAATGATACTGAAGAATCGTTTTGGTTAAAGGTGTCATATTTTCATGATATAGAAATATGCCAAAACGCTTGTAATGCTCTGAAAGGGTGTAGTTCACCGCCATTCGGCACCTGATTCCTCATTCTGATAAATGTAACAGCTGCTTGGCTGAATGGTTAGAGTGTCAGACTACAGATTGAAAGAAAACCCACATTTTGGTTCGAATCCCCAAATTTTTTCTTCTTTTTTTCCTTTTCTCCCATCTTCATCATTTTGGACATTAAAGTGAAATAAAGACCGCGAACTCCTAACGCACATAATCCCTTATTTTATTATAATTCGTCAATAGAATTGCACACAAACAACTCCACACACAGTCAGTATTTGAATATTCTGACGATCCAGCAGAGCAAAACATTAATTGTTAGCCATATATAATTTCATCTTAGGGCAGCGGAAAGTTGTAACTATGAATTGAAAAGTTATAAGGTTAAACTTGTCTTATATCAAGGCCTTTGTTAAGGAAATGACCCTCAACAAGTGGTGACGCTTGCTTTCCCAATTGACTATGCATGTGCCAATGGTAACCGTATGAGAATATGAACCAGAATTTCCCATTTGACTGGCCTCGCCTGTCTGACAAAGAGTTGGGGAATACCTGAGCATTACGTCACAATTTACCGGCCGGCTCGGAGCGAGACAATAGAGCAGCAGAGAGCGACTCTGAAGGGAAAAATATCCATCTAAAGCGAACACCTCCTTTGCTGGCTCTCGTGAAAAGACGCATGTGGGTGAACCTGCCCCTCAGTCTTGCGCCTGGATGTGGCTTATTACCTATGTTTTGTGCTCCGAGACTGGATCATTCACACACAAAGACCAGTTTTACATCATCCCTAGTCCTGGTTCAGCTCACATAGCCGAGCTATGAGAGAAGACGAATTGACAAGGACGAAGACCAGCTGTTTATTAATTGGCCTTCCAAACAGCCTTCATGACTTAATGACCTTTCTGAATATGCCTATATTCCAGCAAATTAAATGTCAGGCAATGTGTTGTGTATTTCGTGTTCAAAAGTTGCATGTTCGTCTCCATATTTGTTTTGAATTAAAAGAAACCAACTCTTCTATGCCTGGAACATCAAAGAGTTTGTCCTCCATTTCCACGAAGGTGGGGTATCACACTCGAATGGCATCCATTCATTGGCTCTTATTTTAAACAGATGGTTCAAGTAATAGCTGTACTGTCCTAATGTACATGCAGAACTGGTACAGAGTATATACACACCTGCATGATGGAGGATGCAGTTTCACCCACAGCCCAAGTTTCATAGCACATGTGTATAATCTTAGCCAGGTCCACCAAACCTAACTTCTCCGTCCAGTGCATGTGTGCGAATGCTTTACTGATGAACTGTTTGCACAACATAACAGGGTAACCATCATCTGCTGACCTACATTTTATAGACAGTCCTGCCTCGTGGGTTTATCGTCAGGACATCAGAGAAATTTGTGCACATTCTCTCAAAGTGTGTCCCTTCCCAGAATACCTTTCCACAGTTTCCGCACAGGAAGAAGAAATCCACCTGCTCAAACATTGGTTCGTGAACAGCCTCCATTTGTACAGAGACCCCTGAACTTTTCAAGGTCACAGTGTCAAAGTCTATGGGCACATTGAAGGGACTAGGACACACAGCATGTCCTTTTGGAATTTTCGACATGATTTCAAGTTTCTTTAGCCATAGCTGTTTCATTTCGTGAGATGGAACTTGGATATAGCAGTCACCATTGCAGACCTGAGGATACACAAATATCAAGGTTCAAATTTGGTTCCCCAATAACGACGTTATATTGAGGCTAGACTGTAGTACCTTTTCTTGGACTATACATGACATTTCAGTATTTATCAAATGATGGTACAGTTGTAATAAGTTCTCATTGCCTTTATTCTCTTACTTGTATGATTATCAAACTGGTTTCCTGAGTTATTTAGCTGAAATATTCACAACTAATACTTACACAACATCTGCTGAAGATATCTTCTTCTGTTACGGTCACATTGAAATGGCGTAGTACTTCTTTGGCTTGTTCTCGTGCTCGGACGTCATGTGACACACAAAAGCAGTTATGTTCTCCAACATATGACCGTACCTGTGACAATGGTACAATAATATGAGAAAGAAAACACTGAAAATATGGAAGACAGTAAATCCTTTAATATAGTAGGGTCATTTTGTTGGAATCCGTGACCATTTTGTTCCTACCTTTTTTTCTTGATAGATTTGACAACCGGGACCATTTTAGAGGAAAATGAGCTCCTATGCACCTCTGAAAAGTGACGGCTAACTCGGCTAGAGCGCAATATTCAAAATGGCCGCTATCCGCCATCTTCAAAAACATAAAATGCAATATCTCTGGCTCCAGATGAGCTGGAAGGACGACTGAGGTGTCATTTTCCACTAATTCTGGCATTACAAATCCACTGGAATGGTTATTGTAGAGTTTCGGGATCATCCTGACCTCTAAATCCAAGATGGCCGTGGTCCGCCATCTTGAAAAACATAAAATATAATATCTTTGGCACCAGATGAGCTAGAAGGACGAATGAGGTGTCATTTTCCACCAATTATGGCATTACACATCCACTGGAATGGTTATTGGAGAGTTTCAGGATCATCCTCACCTCTAAATCCAAGATGGCCGTGGTGCGCCATCTTGAGAAATGTCAAACTGTAATATGTCTGGCACCAGATGAGCTAGATGAGCATGTGAGGTGTTGTTTTCCACTAATTTTAGCATGATAAAACCATTGGAATGGTTATTTTAGAGTTTCGGGGTCATCATGACCTCTCAGTCCAAGATGATGCCATTTTTGTAGTAAATAACGTTCTCGAAATCTTTGTTTTCAATATAATTTATGAACACAGGTAGTCAAATCAATCAAAGAATTAAAACAGTGTTCACAGATTCGAAGAAAATGAGTTGCATTTTCAAGTATGATACGGCGAAATGGTAAAAAAATCATGATTTATATTTAATATTACATTTTATACTGCTTCAGGTGCATCTGATGTCCATCTAATGAAAATCGCTGATTTCAGAAGTGACCAAAATAATGGATAATAGAAGAGACAGTGAGGAGTTACAACACAAGACAGGAAATGAAGACCATGGGTGCATTTTTACTGAAAGTAAGCTTCTCCCTTACACCTGGACACAACAGTGGATATAGCCACTATCAAGTGGGACTCCATCAAGCAAGTGCTCTTTTTACAATGGAAAGGACTTGATAAGGAGTTTCAACATGTACATGGAAATATTGATTGGGAAAGGGAGCTAAGATTATACATGCATAGCTCTTGCACTACGAAGCATTTATACGATAACACAGGCTCCCTGTACAAGCCCCCGAAAAGAGAAACGCGAACACAAATCTGAGGAAAGTCTTGAAAGAGATGAAGCATGAGATAGCAAGAACCTTCCCTGAGGCCAGTGCACGTAAAATGCTCCGCTCCAGCACGGGTGTCCTGAGGAGTGAGGAGTTACAACACAAGACAGGAAATGAATATGAGTGCATTTTACTCTGTAGTAAGCCATGTACTGCAGATGACAGTTTGGATAACATTACACCTATCAAGTGGGACTCCATCCAAAGCAAGTCTTTACAATGGAAAGGACTTGATAAGTTTCAACATGTACATGGAAATGTTGATTGGGAGAAGGGGCTAAAAGGTCACCACATGCATAGCTCTTGCTACACGACGTTGTCCAGTAAACACAGGCTCTCGCAAGCCGAAAAACGCGAACACAAATCTGAGGAAAGTCTTGAAAGAGATGAAGCATGAGATAACAAGAACCTTCCCCTGAGGCCAGTGCACGTAAAATGCTCCGCTCCAGCACGGGTGTCCTTCACGATAAGGCGCTATGTGTGTGGTGCATGAGAGGGACATGCAAGAGTAGTGATCGTGACAAACGGATTTTACTCCTATCAACATTAGACTCCTGGACTAAATTCAAGTTACACACTGTCCGTCTGCAAGATGAGGTTATGAGAGAGAGACTTGACACACTGATTGCATCCATCCCAGATAGTCGAACAGCATTTGGTGTGGAAATCTGCTACCATCGCGGGTGCTGGCGCAAGTATGTCAGCGACCACAAGCCTCTTTCAGATGAAAGCACTGAACATCCGCAGCGTGTAACCTCCGAGAGGCTCAGGCTCTCTTCTTTCATCATGTTCGTGAAGTCATCTTCAAAGGCCATGAAATTCGCACACTGCAAGGTCTGCTGTAGGACTATAAGTGCATCATTTCAAATCACGGACATAACTCAATGGTAAAGTCCAGCTACTAAAAGGAAATTCTCATCAAGGAATTTGGGGAAGACATCGGATTTCATGAACGCATGCAGAAGAATGTGAGTGAAGTGGTATATGATACAACAGCAGCAGGTACATACATCGAGGCGGCCATATCTTCATTGGGTGTCAGCAATGATCAGTTGGCGATGATTGTTGCGGCACGACTCAAAGAGCAATTCATCAGGACAAATACTATTCCCTGGCCTCCATACATACAGGAGTTGGAAAGCAAAGAAGACCTGAGAGAGCTCCTTTTGAAGCTGATCACATGATTGAAACACCCAAGCAAGTCTGCGACTGATGACAGTCCATCCGTCCGGCCGATTGCATCTATCCTCACAAGCTACATCACAGGAAAACACACTGCATTTGAGACGAATCTCTCTGTCATGCTGCATGGAATGACCAAGCGTAGGAAGGTAGTCGACATAATGCACAAGGATGGTCTGGATCAAATGACTCTGGCTGCACACACATTAGTGCGGTGTGACTGGCCAGCACCGGTCAGTGTGTCGCTCTTGAAGCCATCGTTGTCAACTATAGCGATGGCAGGCTTACCATCAACTAGTTTCGAAAGAGCAATCAGATGAGCGCTGGAGGTCATTGACCACCCAGAAATCTCACAGCATAAGTACATTACTGTAACTGATGCCCAGACCATCCTTGTGCATTATGTCGACTACCTCCCTACTCTTGGTCATTCCATGCAGCATGACAGAGAGATTCATCTCAAATGCAGTGTGTTTTCCTGTGATGTAGCTTGTGAGGATAGATGCAATCGACCGGACGGATGGACTGTCATCAATCGCATACTTGCTTGGATGTTTCAACCATGTGATCAGCTTCAACAGGAGCCCACTCACGTCTTCTTCTCTTTCCAACTCCTGTATGTATGGAGGCCTTTCTCTTTGGGTCGTGCCGCAACAATCATCGTCAACTGATCATTGCTGACACCCAATGAAGATATGGCCGCCTCGATGTATGTACCTGCTGCTGTTGTATCATATACCACTTCACTCACATTCTTCTGCATGCGTTCATGAAATCCGATGTCTTCCCCAAATTCCTTGATGAGAATTTCCTTTAAGTAGCTGGACTTTACCATTGAGTTATGTCCGTGATTTGAAATGATGCACTTATTGTCCTGCAGCAGACCTTGCAGTGCGCGAATTTCATGGTCTTTGAAGATGACTTCACGAACATGATGAAAGAAGAGAGCCTGAGCCTCTCGGAGGTTACACGCTGCAGATGTTCAGTGTTTTCATCTGAAAGAGGCTTGTGGTCGCTGACATACTTGCGCCAGCACCCGCGATGGTAGCAGATTTCCATACCAAATGCTGTTCAACTATCTGGGATGGATGCAATCAGTGTGTCAAGTCTCTCTCTCACAACCTCATCTTCCAGACGGACAGTGTGTAACTTGAATTTAGTGCAGGCGTCTACTGTTGATAGGAGTAAAATCCGTTTGTCACGATCACTACTCTTGCATTTCCCTCCCATGCACCACACACATAGCGCCTTATCGTGAAGGACGCCCGTGCTGAAGCGGAGCATTTTACGTGCACTGGCCTCAGGGGAAGATTCTTGTTGATCTGACGCTTCATCTCTTTCAAGACTTTCCTCAGATTTGTGTTTGCGTTTTTCGGCTTGCGAGAGCCTGTGTTTACTGGACAATGTCGTGTAGCAAGAGCTATGCATGTGGTGACCTTTTAGCCCCTTCTCCCAATCAACATTTCCATGTACATGTTGAAACTTATCAAGTCCTTTCCATTGTAAAGACTTGCTTTGGATGGAGTCCCACTTGATAGGTGTAATGTTATCCAAACTGTCATCTGCAGTACATAGCTTACTACAGAGTAAAATGCACTCATATTCATTTCCTGTCTTGTGTTGTAACTCCTCACTGTCTCTTCTATTATCCATTATTTTGGTCACTTCTGAAATCAGCGATTTTCATTAGATGGACATCAGATGCACCTGAAGCAGTATAAAATGTAATATTAAATATAAATCATGATTTTTTTACCATTTCGCCGTATCATACTTGAAAATGCAACTCATTTTCTTCGAATCTGTGAACACTGTTTTAATTCTTTGATTGATTTGACTACCTGTGTTCATAAATTATATTGAAAACAAAGATTTCGAGAACGTTATTTACTACAAAAATGGCATCATCTTGGACTGAGAGGTCATGATGACCCCGAAACTCTAAAATAACCATTCCAATGGTTTTATCATGCTAAAATTAGTGGAAAACAACACCTCACATGCTCATCTAGCTCATCTGGTGCCAGAGATATTACAGTTTGACATTTTTCAAGATGGCGGATCACGACCAATCACCATCTTGGATTTAGAGGTCAGGATGATCCTGAAATTCTCCAATAACCATTCCAGTGGATTTGTAATGCTATAATTGGTGGAAAATGACACCTCATTCGTCCTTCTAGCTCATCTGGTGCCAAAGATATTATATTTTATGTTTTTCAAGATGGCGGACCACGGCCATCTTGGATTTAGAAGTCAGGATGATCCCGAAACTCTACAATAACCATTCCAGTGGATTTGTAATGCCAGAATTAGTGGAAAATGACACCTCAGTCGTCCTTCCAGCTCATCTGGAGCCAGAGATATTGCATTTTATGTTTTTGAAGATGGCGGATAGCGGCCATTTTGAATATTGCGCTCTAGCCGAGTTAGCCGTCACTTTTCAGAGGTGCATAGGAGCTCATTTTCCTCTAAAATGGCCCCGGTTGTCAAATCTATCAAGAAAAAAAGGTAGGAACAAAATGGTCACGGATTCCAACAAAATGACCCTACTAATAGCTCAATCACAGAAAGACAAATATTCAACCATAAAAACAAAGGGTGGCCAAATTTATTATAACAGGAAGTTGACAAGATAATTCAAATCCATGCAGCTATGTAATCCATTTATTTCTTTGTTTATTATATTAATGATGTTTTTAATGATTTTAGAGTGTGATCCAATTTATTAGATTGACTGATTGAATTTTGTCCACAAATTTGGGGGTGATTGAAATTTAATAGGGTGATTGAAGTAACTCTACTGTTGTATGTAGAACAACCATTCTACACTATGGCAATTATCACTTCCAGTATATTCAACCACCTCCGATGATTATTAGTACGTATCAGTATATTATTCAACCACCTTTGACATTTATGATGAAGATCTGCACCTTTGTCTGTGTTATTCTTGTGAACACCTCGTAACATTCTCCACATATCATAGTCTCTAACATCTGCCATCAATGTATGAACCTATGATTTATTCCCCTCTCCCAGAAAACCTGGCAGGCAGGCACATTCATTTTCGTCAACTATAATTAAAATAGACCCCCCACAAAAACCAAAACCATTTATTAGTACAAGACTGATGAGTTCAATATATGTTATGGAAGACATAATAAGGCAAGTTATAAATCATGTCCTAATATTATCATGTACCCACTCTGATCTGTTCCTGCACGTCAGACTGTCTGGAGAGAGAATCTATCACATGCTGCAACTGTAATGGTCCAAGATATAAAATGTACCAGGCTATTAACCCGCTGATTCAGTATTATTATATTCACATCATCACATGTCAGATTTCTCGTTTATCTCCTAACCTTTTCAAATGGACCACCTGTTGTTAGAACAACTCTTCCATCCCGAAGACAGATCTGTGAAATGAAATACAACAGCATTTAAGATGGTCCATTTTCCAATACAAATACATAGGAATGCTCACTGAAGTTGCCTAAGTCATCGAGGTATTTGTCAAACTACAGTGGGAGTCTACAGTCACATACTAATATATTTGAAGACATGAATTGCAGGCAAGCACCTAAAAGGTGCGTGGACCCCTCAGCCTGTTTTTTTTTTAGTCAAGTAGGATGAGGGCTGCATTCCAAAAAACGTATGGGCGCCCAAAACTCAAATGAAACAAAAAATGAAAGTGATAGATATAATAGACTTCGTTTTCACGTGAGTGGTGTGCTGGGATTACAGCATGCAAGAAAGTGTAGCTTTATCAGTGGCAATTTATGCATTGCACAAATGTGATAAGTTTAATGGCATAGAAACACACTGATTGACACTCTCCTAATCACTCGTTTTAAATAATTTCCAAGGCACAGTAACATGTTTGGTGACAAAAATTGAAGCATTATGTTGTACCAGTTAAATGTGTGGACACAAATATGGTTCATGCAAAAGTTTTAGGATAAATCATATGATGTAAAATAGAATAATTTAACAGCAAAATTGAAGGAAAATGTTGTCCTTCATTTAAGGTGACGCGAAATTCAAACTACACTTCTGAAATAAATATGTTTTGTGCAAAAGCTTTAAGATAAATCATATGATGTGGAGTAGAATGATTTAATAGCAAAATTGAAGAAAAATGTTGTCCTTCATTTAAGGCGACGCGAAATTCACACTAACAGGGGTTCGATACTGCAGGGATTCCCCTGCCAGTTATTTCATATTATACTTCTGAAATAAAATATGGTTTGTGCAAAAGCTTTCTGATAAATCGATGCAGCAAAATTGAAGAAAAATGTTGTCCTTCATTTAAGGCGACATGAAATTCAAACCTAACAGGGGTTCGATACTGCGGGGACCCCCTCGCCGGTTATTTTCTCTTGTACTTGGGAAATAAAATAATGTCACCAACCTGTTAGTTATTACTATAAAAGGAAAAAAAATTAGGTGATTCAGCATGTGTGTGAAAAAGCAATGTACACTGCAGGCTGAGAAGCTGTGAATAGGAAAAAGTCCAAAACTTTAACATTTAGTGCCCCAGGGGTGAAGAAATCCCCCCAAGGGTCGTGCATAGGTTGAACAAGTGTAGCATCATGTAAGCTCTCAGAATATATGGGAATTGGGGAGTTCCATCCAATGGTAATCTTGAATGGCCCAGGCTTTCTTGTATCAGGGAACCTTCAAAAGTCACAATGAAACATGCAACCAAGGGTTCCCAATGGGCATAGATAACAGTGCAAAAAACCAAGCCATCAATAAACAAAATAAAAGAAATAATTAAAATTCGTGAAATCATCATAGCCATCTGAAAATCTAATCACTTCATCAGTCAACATTCAGGAAGCTCTCACCAAAGTTTGGTCAGGCCTGACTTGATAGATCTGCAGATATTCAGCGGACAAGAACATGTTGATGGGCATAGATAACATTGCAAAAGCTGAGCCATCAATAAATAATAAAAAAAATAATCAAAAATCACGAAATCATCATAGCCATCTGAAAATCTAATCATTTCTTCAGTCAACATTCAGGAAGCTCTCACCAAAGTTTGGTCAGGCCCGACTTGATAGATCTGCAGATATTCAGCGGACAAGAAAATGTTGACGGACGGACGTACTTACATGGCAACGACAAGACCCCACAGCCCTATGGGCTGAGGGGTAATTAATTGGTTTCGTGTTACACAATCCATGTTAGATTTCTTGATGAGTGTTCACGTGTCATACAGATGAATGGAAATGCAATTCATCACGTGACTGAGAGATAAATAATATGTCATTAGGGTATGGGACCATATAATGGAGAAAGTAACTTTCGCCCTCATCATGTAATAACGCTGAATAAAATCACACAAAAACAAAGAATGAATGTTCTAGAAATGATCATTATTATTTCATGATTAATGAGTGACTGATCATCTTTTATCTCACAACCATACCCTTTGTAAGCATACACACCTGACATACAAATGAAGAAACCAAATGGTAAAATTACTCCAGCATCTAAAACAAAAGAACATCTGTACCGAATAATTGGATTTGCAATGACAAGACTGAAGTGACATTTCCAACAAGCTTTTTTTTTTAAAGAAGCACTTGCTAATTGTAAAAAAAAAATTTCATCAAGCACTTCTGCAATGTATTATTTTAAAATACCCATAGCTGCGTGACATTGATACTGTAGCTGAATATTCCATAAATGAAAGTCCTAAAATGTGTTGATTTAATCCCAGTTGACATACTTTGCAGTTGTCTTTTTTTCAGTTTTCAACTGAATCATTGTGGTAATGATATTTACAATAAGGAATAATGTATTTGTTTAAATTCTCCATCTTCTATTCTTTCCCAATTTCCCTGCTAGCACATCAGGCACCACTTGCAATCTGAAAATACAGGAATAAACACCACTCTGAGATAAGACATCTCATTTCATTGGTATATAAATACTGATACGTACTATTTCTACACTGACATGATTACAGTTAATATATGTGAGGCATGGTATATCAGGACATGCTCTTGAAAGTAGCAGATGGGTTGAATAAGTGTAGCATCAGGTTAGCTTCCAGAATATATGAGAGTATAGGTTCGGGCGAGACTTAGTTTTGAACATACAGGGTGGAGCTCAGTGCCGCGGGGTGGGGACATGCTCCCGAGGGGCATCATGTAAGCTCTCGGAATATATGAGGGTATAGGGTCGGGCGAGGCTTAGTTTTGGAGATGAGGGTGGTGCTTGGTGCCCCAAGGGTGGGGACATGCTCCCAAGAGTAGTGGATGCGTTGAATAAGTATAGCATGGTATAAGCTCTCTGTATATAAAAGGGTATGGAGTCGGGCGAGGCTTAGTTTTGGGGATAGAGGGTGGTGCTTGATGCACCAGGGGTGGGGACATGCTCCCTGGAGTATAGGGGGTTCAAGTGAGTGTAACATGGTTTAAGCTCTTGGTATATATAAGGGTTTATGGGATTGGGTTAGTTTAGGAGATAAGAGGGTTGAGCTTGGTGTCCCAGGGGTGGGGACATGCTCTCAAGAGTAGTGGATGGGTTGAATAAGTATAGCATGGTATGAGCTCTCTGTATATATAAGGGTATGGAGTCGGGCGAGGCTTATAGTTTCGGAGATAGTGTGAGGCTTAGTGCCCCGGAGTGGAGACATGTTCTCGAGTGCAGTGGATGGGTTGAATATTTTAGCATGATGTAAGCTCCCCAGTGATGGGTATATGCTCCCAAGGGTACTGGATGGGTTGAATAAGTATAGCATGATGTAAAGCACCTGGAATATAAGAGGATTCAGGGCTCCAGGCAGGGCTTAGTTCAGCAGACAAAGAATGAGGTCGAGAAGCTCTCCAACACTTTGACATTTTTGCTTTACTTTTTCTGGACGGAGACAGAGACATGGATAGGGACACACACAGACATCATTTAGATTCCTATATTGAGCTTTCCGCAGCTAAATCTATGGACTCGATGAAAATGATATTACGTACTTGATATTATTAAGCATGCCTGCAAAGTTTCAGAACACTGATGTTTATTTCAAAAGTATTAACCTGTATACATATACCTTCAACATAAGAAGAGAAAGTGTCTGTTGTGATCACAAAACTTCAACATAAACACTGGCTGACATGCAGAAAATTTACAAAGTCCAAAAAAAAGATATTTACTTGATATTAAGCATGCCTGCGAAGTTTCAGAACAAACTTGTTTATTTCGAAAGTATTAATGTGTATATAAATCTTCAACATCAAAAGAGAAAGTGTCATAAAACTTTAACATGAAAACTGATTGTAGATAAGTTGTGAAGTTTGCTGGGGCTTCATTGGGGGTGAGTCTGAGAGGTAGGTGTCCCCATCGCAGCGTAGGAAATTTTTTTCCTGAAAATTGACGGTAAATTGGCGCTCACTGGGAGCATTTGAGGGTATAATATTGTTATAACTGAACTTCTAATTTGAGCCAAAATGTTTTTATTTTCTCTGTGAAAATTAGTTGACAGTTTGTATATCTCTTGTTTGTGCATGAAGAAATACTGAACAAATGACTGGGATCAACTGAAATACAAAATAAGTTTAGTGAAAAAGTTTGGTAAATATTCTGCTCAAACGACTTGTTAATGTTTTTTCGTCCAAATAGGTATACAATATATTGTGTGATATTTGATTGGATTAGAGCATACTATTCCAGTCTCGGAAGATGGTCGCACAAGACTCGAGCCTGAAATAGTCAATCTGCTACTTTATTCACTGATCGATTGTAATTTTATTCGAGGCCTACTGGTAAGCACTGGCAGTGATGAGTTTACTTCCCGTATATTAAGCAACAATTGAAAAAGATACATAAGATGAAAATTCTCTTCTCTGCTATTTTTTCTTTCTGTTTCTTTTCATTTGTTTTTAATTTTGCTGGCAGAATTTGGGAAGGCTGTAACGCCCCCCTTCTCTACGACTTGGTTGTAATGAGGGTTGACTATACAATTCACTAGCTGGTGTCTTTTGGTACAATCACAATTCAAAATTTGACATGTTTAAAGTGATGGTGTATGAATATTTAATAGCCTGATCACTACCTGTCAATGAGCCATATCCACATTAAATAAGTCCCCTGCTGAAGGTAATGGGGGTAGACCCCCAGTCAGTTCGGGTAGTAATGTCAAGTCTGGTAAGTTCTGGATGTGTGATTGCAGTTCTTGTCGAACACTTGTGACATTGGAGAGTTTTGTCTTGTATTCCTGAAATGAAAAAGAACATTTTAGTTCTAAAATTTGTATGATAATAACTTGAAATACAAATAATATCTGTCTGATCTAAAGATCAATTAGTTACTAGAGGGTGGGAGGGTCCAGTAATTTTTCAAGTTTCAAAACTTTCTGGGCACTATTTAAGAGATTTCATGATCCCAGAATTGAAGCAGTATGTAAACAGATTTGGATGGAGATCACTTGAAATGGGGAGAGGAAGGAGTCCACTATACAGTGGCACATTGAACTACCACAGCTCTTGTTCTTACCGTTAACCGTTTCTCAGCGTCCTGTAGCTGTGTTTTCTGTGAGAGGATAAATGACCGGAGTAACCTGCCCACTTGTTTACGCTCCTCCAATTCTGCCGACAGACGGCTGTTGTACTCCACCAACATGGAGCAGGCAGAGTCTACCTGCTTGGACAAAGTCTCTGCCATTTCTTTATCTGGGAATGATACGATGAAAGCTTGTGTGAAACACAGGCAAAGAGCATTTCCCCGGATAAAGAGCATTTTCCCGGATAATTTTGTAACACATAATTTGGTACTCACTGAGAAGGGATTTCTTTACCAATGGGCTAAACCCATTGTGAGGCAACACCAACTTTATTTTATGTTCCATGGGCCCATGGACATTAAAAAATCGAATAAAAATAAAATTTCAAATTGCCACTTTTATTTTTCCTATGAAAGTTTGAACATAAAGATTTTAACCCCCTTTTAATTCCTGATTGTATGAATTAGGCTGTTGTATTCTATCTGAAACAATGCTAGCAAATAAAAATGCCAAACAACAAAAAATAAATACCTTTCACTATAATTTTTCATTGTTGTTGTTGTTGTAAAGTGCTGCTAATACCACTTAGGCAATAACGACATTCAATGAAAATCGGGAACCTTCACTGGCTGTGTGATCTATCACTCTGTCATGGTACCAATATTTCGACAGTGAAGCGGTCAGTGATGTCAAAGCTAGGAAATGAAGGGTGTTTCAACAGCTCAGCCGATACAGCATGGTTTTAAGTTACTGTTGAAGCATGAGGCTGTTGGAACACATGCAAACTTTGCTAGATTGTTCCGGAAGACAACCACAGCCACAACAAAATGATGACAATGTTAGATTTGAAGTTTATGTAGGCAGTTAACATGTGATGGGATGTGAATTATAACACTGGGAATGTTACATTCATGTTCAGCAAAATAAAATTACTTTTCCCTGATTAAGAAGTAAATTTCAGTTTTTGTGAAAACAAAATCTTATTTTGAGATGCAAAAATGCGCCTCCATAATTCGCCAACACCACCAAAATCTTGTCAGTCCTTTGCCTATCTTGCAAGATCATTGTACCCAAATTTCATGGAAATCAAACACATTGTTCAGAAAATGTGATTGTACACATGTTTACCTGCATTCATGTCTATAGTGCCACTTAGTGATGACCAAATGCCACAAAAAACAAGCAGGTGAAATGTAAAGCCCTAGAGAGATGGCACTTAAGAGTTCAATGGAAAAAACTTTAATCATGATAATGGTTATGGAGGTTTTGACGTTAAGTCAAATAATTGAGATTTTTCATTTGAATGGCAATTTGGTTCACACCAAAAGGGAATTATCATGTCGGCAATCCTATATTTATGCTTGGCAACCTAGAATAGAACCATTTTTAAATATTTCTTAAAGCGAATTGGTAAATTTTCATTTCACGAAAAACTCTTTTTTTTGACACGCAAAAAAACTTGCCTTTATAGTTATGCCAGGTACACCAAAACCTTTCAGTACATTGACTATCCTTCAAAACCATTGTAATAAAATTTCAAAGAAATTAGACAAGCCGTTCAGAAGAAATCGTCAGAGAAAGGTTTACCTATGCTGTGACTACAACGCCACCCAGTGGTGAGCAGCGGCTATCGAAACACAACCAGGCAAATTTCCCAGGCCTAAGGAGATAGCACACAAACTCTGACCTAGCACACAAACTCTGACCCGGAAATATTTAACGGTTCTCTGACCCGGAAATATTTAATGGTTTCAGAGATATTCACGTTTAAAGTCGCAGCGGATCCTACGGAGCCGTTTCTCATGAAAACTTAAGGGGTATGGGGGTAGGAAAAATTAATTTTGCCAAAAATCCATTCAGATCCATAATAATCATATATATTTGATATGTGGACAAAACTGTTTTGAAAAATATCATTGACATTTGGATATATATAACGGTTGCCATGGCAACGGCGGCCATATTGGATTTACAGTCGTTATCTTAGGAAAGCCGAATATCCAAAACTATACAAGCCAGCCTCACCAAACTTTCAGAATATCAATCTGATGTCTTTCTGTGTGCAAATAAGGATTTTCATCAAAAAATAGCCAACAGAACCGAAATTTGAGCAATTTTACTGTTGAACACGAGAACGTGCATACATACCCCGTTGCTATGGCAACCCCACACGGACTTATTTTCAAGTTAATGGAAAAAAAATTCTTATTTGCACACAGACCTATCACAACTATCAACCTACCAAATTTGATACCATTTGATAGAGTAGTTACTGAAATATTGCTTTCCCAGTATTGCTGAATGTGTAAAAATGCAAATTCGAGAAGAACTGAAATAAAGTGCAACAAGTTGAATGACTTGTATCTCGCCATGTGTTCTGTTGTATTTACCTGTGAATATTGATTTTTCTGATAGTTCCTTCAAGTATTGTCTGATATAGATACCAATAATGTTCATTTTGCACATATTTATAGAAATAAGAAGAAAAAAATGGGCACTGGACTACATGTATATGATATATACAGGATGCACTGTTGAACGACCGGTCTCTCATTATGTTCAGTTTGTCACAGAGAGAAGATATACAGTTAGAAATTTCCAGACTTATAGGATGTGCCTTCTTGGCTTTCCTGTTGCATTTGTTTTCTCAAGGCATTCAATTCCTTTTCCTTCCTTTGACGTCGGAATCTCTCTGTTGATTGATACCGTGAATGTGAGATTCTGTCTCGGTCTCGAGATTTGCACAGTTTGACCATGTTTGAACCTGGCGTTATAGAGCTATTCTCCATCAGAGAGACCAAAGAGAGGGCACCCTTGTTGAACTCAATAACCCCCCTAGCTGCAGCATTCTGGATGCTAGATAATGAAGCACACTTTACTTTGGGTGCCCTCTCCCATATCTTGCCGTTCAATGACTCATTGACATTTTGTGTACCACCGCGAAGACATCGTTTCAATAGAGTTTTGTCACACAGTCTTCTAAAGACTGGCAGGATTGCTTGGCAGATCTTGTAAGATAATGGAGTAGAATGATCTCCTCTTTGGGGTTCCTTTATCCCATTTGCGAGCTCACGATTGTACCAACACCAGGACTCGGGACCTGCTGCACAGTGCTTATGGTGCCGATGTACGCTTTTGTCTAGATTTTTAGGGATTTCTGGGTCGTCCCAATCAATGTAGTGAAAGAGAACGGCCCATGTGGCTTGGTGCATCCCATCAAGATTATTTGAGTGATCTTTTATGGCTCTTCCATAATAGTTCTGCATGGCCCTAACCCGATCCTTTGTCAGCCTCCCCCTACCATCTATTGGTGTCCCCCTCGCCTTCTCCTGTTGAATGACTTTATCTAGTCCATTTTTCATCCTTTTGCTTACATGATTAGTACAGTCTTCATTTTCTACAGGGTGACTTTCTGAGTATGGCCCTTCTCCATCATTCATTCCTGATATTTCATTGTAGACAGAGCTGTCTCCATCATTCAGAAGTGTGGTGTATCGAAATTTGTGTCGTTCAATTGACCGCTCAAATAACCGAACTGCAGCCTCAGATTCCATTGCTTTTGACGAGCCCCTGTGATTTATAGTACAGTGCTCTTCATGAGCTGCATACCAATCGTTATACTGTTGTGAAGCTTTGTCCATTTTGTTACGCGTGCAGAGAAGACAATAATTACACATAACTTCATAGTCCAGAACTAGACCTGTGAGAATGTCGGTGATAATTGTGACGTTATAGTGTGAAGTGTAGCCTCGCTTGTGCCAGGTACCATCGCAAGCGACGGCAATGTTTATTACGTCCTGGTCTTTCAGAGACGGGTCGGAATCCTCGTAGGCCTTTCTCACTGCAGCCGCGGCCTCATCTAAATGATCAGCTGTTACATTGACACTTTCATTTGAAACTAATTTAGTATGTTTTGAAAAGGCTTCCTTCTCTAGTGATCTTGGGAAGTCAAACACCTTGGCTAATTTATCAAGCCCTGCCTTGCCACAACCCAACTCTTTCATCGCGATAACTGCACGTCTGTTCACTGCAGGTGCTCCTTTCGCCTCATTTATACTTTCTGATGTCGTAGCACTATGTACAATCTCTTCACAAGTATGACAATAAACTCTAAAAGTACTTGAAAGACCTCTGAAACTGTCCTCTCTGATGTCTAATGAGTCGCTGTCTCCACAATGGGGGCAGTTGAATCCTGCCACTAAATTCAGAATAAATAATACGTCCACCAATCTGAAACCATGAATGTGCTCTGTGTCAGTATCAATTTTTGGTTCCTCAAATAATTTAATTTTTTTTTCACTTGGTGACAGTACAGTAGTATTCTCATTACATGTGTCTACACCTGCATTAGTATTATTCTCTGTAGAAGTTGGATCGTTTTGTGATGAGTTTGACAATCCAGTGCCATCCTCAGAAATTGGAGCATTAGCAGGTCGTTTAGCTGCTTTGCGACGTTTACCACTGAATTTGTGAAGTGATCCAAACTTTTTTGATGGCATATTGACGTCGGATGGCGAAAAAATCTATGAGGAAAGTCAAATTTGAAAGAGCTGTCTGCTAGACAAATCCACGTGGATGTAAACAGGAAATTGACCACTGCGCAAGCGCAGCGTCATTGACGATCACCGCGATTGGCCACGCATAATAATGAGGACCGGATGATCCAATGAAATGCCGTGACGTCGTTTGAGTGACCTTTCGTAGTAACTTTTATAGTAAATATATACCTTATTTGGAGGTTCATTCATAAATAAATAGACAGAATACGATGACGTAAACCACATAAAACGACAGATCAGGAAATCCTGAGCAAAGACAGACCAAAATGGCGGACATTTGACAACTGTTACGGGACGATCGACGGCGATAAAACAAGCAATTTTTGGACGTTTTCTCTTCTGTTTTCAGGCATTTTGACAGTTATAAAATATGATAGGGATTGAAAACACGCTATTTCACACAAATATAACGAAGAAATGTGAAAACCAAGACCAGTAACTTGTAAAACAGAGTTTATTGAGGCAAATCACGCAAAAATATCAAAATCGAAATTTTTTCGATTTTTCATTTCCCGACCTACGAACGACCCCCTTAAGAGCATCTACTTTATGGAAATGCTCTAATTACACAGTGTAGTGGCCTTGAACAAGTATTCCTCCCAATTCATCTATGGGAAATAAATTACTTGGTGAAAATATAAAGATGTACACATATATCAGTTCAGTAAAAAGAACTTTACCATTGATCATGGCAAATTCAATCTCTTGTTAATGTAGTTGCCATTACCTTGCACTTTATCTAGATGTGAGATATCAGAGACCTCAGGAGGTAAGGCTGCTATCTTTTCTCTCACAGTGGCATCACTGGAGGCGGAATTCTCCAAATCTGACAGGGCTTTTAATAGATCATCAGCCTGTGTGAGACAAAATCAGAAGTTAAATATTCAACTATCACCGCAACAAGGAGAAGTTTGTAACTCTGAGCAGAATAACATACAAGTGAGAATATACATGTACTGGATGCACATGAACAAGCCGGTGAAATCAGATTGTTTGATCTGTATGTGCCGAGAGGATGGGGTGGTTGTGTGTATGTGCCGAGAGGATGGGGTGATTGTGTGTATGTGCCGAGAGGATGGGGTGGTTGTGTGTTTGTGCCGAGAGGATGGGGTGGTTGTGTGTATGTGTCGGGAGAGTGGGGTGGTTGTGTGTATGTGCCGCGATGGTGGAGTGGTGGTATGTGCATGGAGGGTGGAGTGGTGGTTTTTATGTGCCAGGAGGGAGAGATGGTGGTGTGTATGTGCAGGGAGGGTGGGATGGTGGTGTGTATGTGCTGGGAGGGTGGGATGGTGGTGTGTATGTGCAGGGAGGGTGAGTGAGATGGTGGTGTGTATGTGCTGGGAGGGTGGGATGGTGATGTGTATGTGCAGGGAGGGTAGGGTGGTGGTTTGTATGTGCAGGGAGGGTGGGATGGTGGTGTGTATTTGCTGGGAGGGTGGGATGGTGGTGTGTATGTGCTGGGAGTGAGTGAGTGAATAGGGTTTAACGTCGCTTTCAACATTTTTTCAGCTATATCACGACGGGGAAGGGAAGGGAGGGGAGGGGAGGGGGAGGGGCAGGGGTACCTACTTGTAACAGAGCAGATCTAATGCTGCCATTTTATAGTGCTGTCCCACTGAAATATCATGCCGTAGGCAGGCATGACACCCCACTCAGTCACATTATACTGACACCGAGCGAACCAGTCCTTGTTCTATCCTCTTAATGCTGAGCGTAAGCGAGGGAGCAACAAGTTCCATTTTTCAAGTCTTAGGTATGACCCGGCCTGGGATCGAACCCAGTACCTACCGCTTACGAGGCCGACACTCTAACCATTAGACCACCGCAGTGCGGTGTATGTGCTGGGAGAGTGGGATGATGGTGGTGTGTATGTGCTGGGAGGGTGGGATGGTGGTGTATGTGTGGGGAGGTGGATGGTGGTATGCAGGAGGTGATGGATGGTGGTGTAAATGCTGGAAGTGGATGGTGATGTGTATGTGCTGGGAGGGTGGGATGGTGGTGGTGTATATGTGTAGGGAGGGTAGGGTGGTGGTGTGTATGTGCAGGGAGGGTGGGTGGGATGGTGGTGTGTATGTGCAGGGAGGGCGGGTGGGATGGTGGTGTGTATGTGCTGGGTGGGTTGGATGGTGGTGTGTATGTGCAGGGAGGGTGGGTGGGATAGTGGTGTGTATGTGCTGGGAGGGTGGGATGGTGGTGGTGTATATGTGTAGGGAGGGTAGGGTAGTGGTGTGTATGTGCAGGGAGGGTGGGTGGGATGGTGGTGTGTATATGCAGGGAGGGTGGGAGGGATGATGGTGGTGTATGTGCTGGAGGGTGGAGATGGGTGGTGTGCAGGGAGGGTGGAGGATGGTGGTGTGTATGTGCTGGGAGGGTGGGATGGTGGTGTGTATGTGCAGGGAGGATAGAGTGGTGGTGGTGTGTATGTGCATGGAGGGTGGAGTGGTGGTGTTTATGTACCAGGAGGGTGAGGTGGTGGTGTGTATGTGAAAAGAGGGTGGAGTAATGGTGTGTATGTGCAGGGAGGGTGGGAGGGATGGTGGTGTGTATGTGCTGGGAGGGTGGGATGGTGGTGTGTATGTGCAGGGAGGATAGAGTGGTGGTGGTGTGTATGTGCATGGAGGGTGGAGTGGTGGTGTTTATGTACCAGGAGGGTGAGGTGGTGGTGTGTATGTGAAAAGAGGGTGGAGTAATGGTGTGTATGTGCTGGGACAGTGGGATGGTGGTGTGTATGTGCCGACAGGGATTCATACACGTTGGTTTTTGCCACCGGTATTCAGTGGCAAAATTCACTAGGAAACTCAATTCAGACTGTAAAAAACACGAGATTGATCTAATCAAAACCCCTCGGCTTTCCCCAAGTGATTGTGACCCATGTGTAGTGTGAATTGGGGAAGAGATAGTTCTATGTGGGATGATCAAGATATACCGGTAGTACATTCAAGCATATAGGACAGAAATAGAAAATTATATATCTGTAAAGGGGCATAACTCTGTAAAATATGGGTCGAGGGGAGCCACTTTCAATAGGCGTCTGACTTAGCACTCTGTAAAATAAGAACCGAGACGAATAAGCTGTACCGAACATGGATCTGCAGATTTAACTTGTACATTCAGCTACAGATAACAAAATTGGAGATTATTACATCCGAAAGGGGCATAACTCCATAAGCCGAGGCGAGTTATCCTTTGTTGGCTTGTAGAATACAACAAAGTAAATAAGTTTCCAAAATATAGTAGCTATAGAGAACACAGTTCTGCAGATATAGTTGGTTACATTCAGGCATATAGGACAGAAATAGACATTAATATATCAGTAAAGGGGCATAACTCTGTAAAGTATGGGCCGAGGGGAGCCACTTTCGATAGGCGTCGGACTTAGCACTACTGTAAATAAGAACCGAGACGAATAAGCTGTACCGAACACGGATCTGCAGATATAATTTGTATATTCAACTACAGATAACAAAATCGGAGATTATTACATCCAAAAGGGGCATAACTCCATAAGCTGAGGCGAGTAATCCTTTGTTGGCTTGTAGAATACAACAATATAAATAAGTTTCCAAAATATAGTAGATATACCGAACACAGTTCTGCAGATATAGTTGGTTACATTCAGGCATATAGGACAGAAATAGAAATTAATATATCTGTAAAGGGGCAGAACTCTGTAAAATATGGGCCGAGGGAAGCCACTTTCAATAGGTGTCTGACTTAGCACTAGATAAATAAGTGTTGAAAATTTGGTGGTGTATCTCAAGCGGTTTTGCCTAAAATGCGTTAATGGACGGACGGACGTCCGGAAGTACAGACGGAAGGACGGACGTACATGGCAACGACAATATACCCCGAGGCCAAAATGGCCGAGGGGTAAAAACTGAAGTGTATGCGTTTAACACAGTAAATATTCAATTTCTCAGCTGTAAACTCAATTCCGGTGAATGCTAAAACTCGTAATTCGACCAACAACTCTGTTTAAATTTTTTTTTAGACGTACGCTCGCAGCCGACACGATAAAATGGGGAATTCCATGTTGAAACAGCTTCAGCAATTTCCACCCCCGGCGCCAGCACAACGAACGTAAACGTGATTTATCCGTATTCTGACATCTGTCACAGATTACAACGTGTGTTCGCTTCGGCCTTATAGTAATACAATTACAACCTATCGGCGGTAGTCCGAAGAATATATCAATCTCTGATTCCGCCCAAGCAGTACTGATTGCATGACGAAAAAAAAAACACATTGCGGCTACTTAGCAAGTTTGACAGGAGGGAATGTTCCAATCTTACCAACAGATGATCTTGTGTTTTCACGGACATGTAAAACGCAAGATGTTATTTAGGCAACTTAACAGCGTTATTTTGTCTTTGTAGATTTAGCCAGCGTGTTGTAGAAACGAAAGAAACTTTGTCTAAATTTTTATGACGAAAGTATGAAACCAAACCGTTTTAACGAATCATAAAAGGAGTGAATTAAAATTTGAGAGAATAACTCAATGTGTACTGAAACAATGGCCAGATTAATTCAACTGACTAAAGCTGGGATAGAACGGGGAAAAGCGGGCTCAGGTCAGCGTGACTGTGTTGTTGTGGACAGCAGCAAAGGCTCGAGCTGGTCAATTAATCAGGTTAATCTGAACTCTGGACAGGGAAAGAAAGTCACTGCCAGTAACTTTCTGATGTATTTATATATGATCATGACATAATGACTAAGTTTAAGCAGGTGTATCTTATGAGAGGGCGTTGTTGTTGTAATAATTTTTCTTTCTCCAAGATGTCTTCATTTAAAGCCTTTTCAAATAAATTAAGTCCGTTCAATGATTATGTCAAATTTGATGTTATATTACTTTATTCTAAGCTTTACACTCTTTCTCAGAACCATTACATATGGCGGTGGCAAAAACAAAACAAAAAACTCAATAGCAATCAGGACGCCTGTGGCAAAAACTGATAGAAACTCAATTGTGGTAAAAAAATACTGAAATTTCAGGTGGCAAAATTTTGGACTCCCTGCGAGCATGGTGTGTATGTGCTGGGAATGTGGGGTGGAGGAGTGTATGTGCTGGGAACGTTGGATGGTGGTGTGTATGTGCCGAGAGGGTGAGGTGGTGGTGTGTATGTGACGAGAGGGGGATTAAGTCACTCCCCCCCAACACATACACAACCACGCTTGTTTATCAATGATAAGCATACAACAGTCTCTATTCGTCCAGTTCCTTTTTTCCACACAGCTATTGACCGTTCCATGCTACATACCTCGGGTGGATCAGGAAGTGGGTCCTTTTCTACCTCCTCTGGGAGCGTTAGAGAAGGTTCCTGTTTCTTCTTCTTTGGAGTTGGCAGCTCAGCATTAGCATTGACTGTAAAGCGAAATAATACATTTTAAGATCTACATGTCTATCCACCGCACTTTTCCATTTCTCCCACCACAGAAAATGTATATTCTGTCAATGCACATGTGTAATATTGTAAGTTGTATGATTTATCAGAATCCAAACACCATAATGTTTTTCAAGGCCAGAGTGATTTAGATATTCAGGAGGTACTATTCTGATCATGAGGCTTGATTGAGTTATGCAGGCAGCAAACTAGTCCAGTGGTAGTCATAGACTCACGCAGTCTATGTCTTGTCTGCTTGATTAGGTCCTTCTCATAAATTCCTCTCTCCTGCCAAATGTTTAGCAGCCTCTCCAAGGACCCTTTAACTTTATCATCAGCATCTCTGTCAAATAAATACGCAAAGATAATGTCATTAGCTTCTAACTTGAATATACATCCTTTATAAACAGGACTCGGGTTGAATATAATTAATCGCTAGCTTCACAGACACATTTTAGCACAAAAAGACGAAAAAAATGATAACCTTTGACCCTGACCTAAATGTTTGTTATAATATGCGATATATCTTTCCCCCTAATGAATCCACTCGCTTCTGATTTTTAGGTTATAGTGATCCGAGTTCTGCCTGAGGTATCACTAGAACATTATTTTGGCAAACCTTTGAGAGAGAGATAAATCTTTGAAAAAAAAAAAAGAATTTGTAAAAAAAATGACACAGTGGTGTCTGTGAAGCTAGAAATCTATTTTATTCAGCCTTAGTTAGTTTAAATCTTCTGTTGATCATACCGGAACTTTAGAAGATTAGCTAGAGGATGAATACCATTTTGTGATTACTTTATCTGAATCATTCCTAGCCTCACCAGCAGCTGTATAATTTCACATTGGTATTTGTGACAGGGGAGATCACTCTGAACTGGGAATAACACACGTAATGAAGAATTAACCAATTCACTGTTTATCCAACATTGCTCACCACTCCACTACATAAATGTATTGGAAACTTTCAGTTTGGACTTCAGTATATCAATTTATATTTACTACCGATATATTCTTCTCAATACGCTTACTTTCCAGCATGACCAAATGCCTCAGCAAGTATTGAGGCAAATTCCTTTTGAAACTCGGGTCCTTTTTTCTTGCTATTCTGTATGACATCATTGGCCAAGTACAGGAAGGTCAATTTCTTACTGGGACGAACTGAAAGAAGAAAAAAGGAATATTGCTTGTTATTAGACATACACCAGGATATGGCTCCAAATGGTTTGAAGGAAATAACATGAAAAATGGGCCAAAACAATAAAACTAAATCCATAACTGACATGGTGCTGGATACATGTAAAAAGGAAGAGGCCTTGGTACAAGGCAGGCAAGGGAGATTCTGAGACTGAACATTAACCCTTCCACTGATCTACTTCTAGTTTTGGCTATTAGGGGCTAAGTGTACATTTCAAAACAGGGAATATTGGTGAAAAGGATATATTTGCCCAAGAATGCAGAAAAATGCCCTGAAATTCACATTTACTACCAACATATTCAGCTTACTTTCAAGCATGACTAATGCTTCAGGAAGTATTGAGGCAAATTCCTTTTGAAATAAAAAGCTTGAGGACACTGTATGTGTATGAGATATGAAAGTTTCAGAAACTGCCCGCGAACACATTGTATCGACAGCCCTCCTCCCCACCCCCCCCCCCTGCAGAAAAAACATATGACCAGTCATTATTTAAATACAAGATATCTGATCATCTAGCAGTTCATGAAATTAAGGCAGAATGGTGTGTTTTATTTACTATAGATTTAAGTTGAAGTGCAACTTAAACTGAACATTTTGCTGTGCACCTATGCATGTTAAAGGTGAAATGCAAAAGTATTCATATTTTCATTTTTATATTCTTCATGGGCCATTTAATGACTGAAATGTCAGCCTAATTACTTCTTTTGATTTTATTTGAAGTATTTTGTCTTCTGGTAGCTTTTGAAAAGTCCTTCGAAGTTGGTATCTCAAGCTCGGCCGATTTCAGAAATGAAATCCGCATCGCTTATCTGCCCTTGTTTGATGCTGGTTTGTGACGTCACATCAGACCACCTGGTCGGTCATCAATACTTGTAACGTTCAGTCTCCGGGCA
Organism: Hanleya hanleyi; assembly: GCA_036873755.1. NCBI lineage: Eukaryota > Metazoa > Mollusca > Polyplacophora > Lepidopleurida > Hanleyidae > Hanleya > Hanleya hanleyi. The sequence continues at coordinate 104,698 of JAVTVY010031180.1, forward strand.
GCTGGTCTGACGGGATGTCACAATTAAGGAAAGATAAGCGATGACGTTTTGCAAATCTGAATTCAGCTGGGCTATGGGGTACCAACTTTTAAAAAGATTCTAGCAGATGAGATAATTCAAATTAATTCAAGTGAAGTAGATATTCTGATATTCTTATCATTATTCAACCTATATTAAATGTAAAAAACCTTTGCATTTCACCTTTAAATATAATCCAGCATGGCAATGGACAAAATGGCAGTTGACAAAATGACAATGGACAAAATGGCAAGTGGACAAAATGGGAAACAGACAAAATGGGAATTGAACAGAGCTAATGGCAACCGGACAAATGGCAATATTTGTGTTATCTTCATGCATTCTATCATTATTTGGGGTACCTAATTTGGGTGAGGGGGTGTCAGTGAAACCTTTTATCAATGAACAATTCAAAATATTATGGTTAAGTCTCCAGGTCAATTTTTTACTACATGTAATAATATCTTCTCATTATTATTGGAGATATTCGTCCATCAGAGAGAGCATCATATGGTCATGATGGTATGATTTCAATAAACCGGTTGTTTAGTGTTTCTTGTAACTACTTCTATGTGGGAAAGAATAGAGGTGAGAAATTTCACCATCACAGTATCTGGAAGGTTATAGTAGAGCTATTTTATTCTGATAAGTTAAAGTAGGTCTATAATTGAATATAATTTTTTTTATTATTATTTTGAATTGAATACTAAAATGTTAATGTTATAGTGGGCCTATTCATTTTGTGAATATGCCCATTTGGACACAATGGGTGTGGGCTATGTTATTCTGATAAGTTGAAGTATGTCTATAACTGAATATGTTTTTGTTTTTTTTATTATTTTGAATTGAATACTAAAATGTTAATGTTATAGTAGGCCTATTCATTTGTAAATATGCCATTTGGACACAATGGGTAGTTAACATGAGGAATGTATAATTTGCAAAGATACCTGTATATGGGTACTAATATGCTAAGGTGTAACAAACAGGCACTTCATGTTGAAGTCAATTATTACAGTTACATATGAAGAAATTTTAACTTCTGGAAATGCCACTATTTTGTCTGAGTGTTGTGGAGATAGAAAAGATAATAACAGGTTCAACTTCAAATTATTTATTTTTAATTAACTTAATTAAGCTTGATTTGAGGCCAATATTTGCACCAAGATTGTGACATACACCATGGTGACATCCAATAGATGCTTTTATATGTAATAATACACATAGAAGATGACTTTCTTTGTAGTCACTAGGTGGAATGGATCTAAAGGTAGAAATTGATGCACAATTAAAGTGGCAAAAGTGTGATTTAACAAAAGAATTTTAAGGTCCTAACCACTACGGTTGGACGTAACACTTTCCGTCCTCAAATAAGCCCTCATTGTAGAGATCTCTAAGTACTCACAACTACATAGTTAATGATGCCAACCTTATTAAAATGAAAGTTATGCCCCTTCTGTCTTTTCATGAATGTAAAGTTCCTGACAAATGCAAACACGTATTTAAAAAAATTAGATTTATCAAAAATCTTCAGATTTTCCGTCTTATGTTACGTCTGACATACTAATTATGCTAATTAACTTTATTTGCAGTAATATTTCATGGGGTTTATGATTCCCCTTGCTTGTGTGATGGGTGACACATGCCCCAAATTTTATGCTTCCATCCCATGTACTTTAGCTGTACACTACCAAAATGCAGTGTCCGTCTTCATTGCCTGCCAGTGTTCGTCCGACATAATCCGTCCTCGTTTGTCCAACACATAAGTAAATTTTCAGCATATTCTGTGTGCATATTCAGAGCAGACCATCAAAATACACACTTATAGTGATACACAGTCATTTCTTCTCTGTACCTAAGCACTGTTTGGTTTGTGGTATTCATAATTGTAGTATTTTCAAATGTCGGACAAACAAAGACGGACAGGTTTTCCTCCCCATTTGTTTAACATTGTCCGTCTTAGTTTGTCCAACTATTTTGCGGCATAAAGGCATATTTTTTAAAAATAGTAAATAACTTTTATTTTCATATCAAGTTAAAGAACCTTGTATTGTTCACATAACTTTATAATTTTCAACATAGTTTATTTCAATTAAGTGCCTATTAATTTTAAAAAAGATACGTTTCCATCAGCTTTTCCGTCTTTGTTTGTCCGACACTTTGTCATGCTTTGTACTAATTTCTTCATAGATACGTTAAATTTTTCAAATCAAACACTGAAAGTGTTCATATATGTAAAATACTGTCCTAAAAGTCCCCTTGCAGTAGAAATCCATTTTCTATTCCCATTTTACGTATTGTTTTACCCCCCGATTTTCCGTCCTGTGTTTGTCCAACATTTTCAGTGATGCTGTACTAAAACAGGTCTGAGAATACTAACACACTTGAAGACTATGTTAACACTATAATTTTAATATAGCTGAGAGATATCGCCATCAAATAATGTAAAGAAGAAGAGCTGTAGTCTATTTTATATTTTGAGCTTCAGTGTCCCATATTTGTTACACCTTAGCATATAAACACCCATATACCACTAACAGAATGCATTTTTAGATTTAAAAGAATATTGCCATCATATCCATTGCATCCTCCATGATGCAGGTCTGTATACTTCATACCAGCCCAGCATGCATGCATGCACATTATGTGCATGGGTGGTAGAGCTATTACTGGGCTGATCAGTGTCCAGAATAATAGGAACTGTGGACACTCTCGTGTTCTGGCACATGTAGGCACCATCGTGATATGACTGAAACAATGTTGAAAACGACGTTAAATCCTACTCACTCACTCACTCAAACAATCCATTTTAAAATAATATGCAGCCAATGAACTGATGGTGTTCGAGTGTGATCAACACCTTCATGGGATCTCGATATATTTTAACAAAGGCCTATTTTATGTGGAAAAAAAGTTGGAGAACAAACTCTTTGAAGCTCCAGGTGGATATGACATGAGTCAAAACAGATACGGATACGAACAGAAAATTGAAAACAATCCGAGGGGACGAAATATACAATACAATGCCTGGCGTTTAATTCACTAAAATATGGGCATACGGAAAGGTCAAGAAGGCTGTTCAGAAAGCCTATTAATAAAATGGCTGGTCTTCGTCCTGGCGAAATCGTCTTCTGTCATGGCTCGGCTTTGTCAGACAAACTTGAACGATGAATGGGGAATGTACAATTGCTATTTCGTTGGATTGACATTTTCTTTTGTCCATTTACCATTTCATAAAGTCTTATGAAAGAAATTGTAGATCTAGTTTTATCATTGTGATTTTGGTTGATGATGCCACTGATGATAGATGATTTTTTCACCTTTCTGCAACTCTCTGAACCAGACATCGACGATGGTGTTGGAGTGTTTTCGGTGATGAATCAACCACAACGACAGGGTCTGGATACTCTGCTGGGTGTTGTTCAAATCTGTCAGCTTCTTCGCAAAGTTTTTGTCAGAGAAAGACGACATGATTTACAACAAACTTCATCCACACTGCTACAAGTTCACCAGACTGCAAACTACTTGTGAGCCACAACAACACTGAAATGGTAGCTCCCATCATCAGGGGATAATGGATGAAATCAGAGGAATATAATTTCAGTAATAGCAGAACTTAATTCATTGCATATCGTATTTTTATACTTAAAACCATATATCTTCTTTTACGTCAACAAATAGTTAATGATATGGTCAAATGACCAAACCATTAACGTAAATAAGCCGAATTCATGTGAGCATATTTACCTATACTGCATAATAAACTCGCCCGGATAGTAGTTATCGCTAGGTGGCGCTCGTGTCGCGAAGACGATCACTTCCGGTAAACGTTGTGCAGAAACAACGAAAAAGTCAGAAAATCTTATATTTCGCCTCTTTTAACACAAAAATGCCTTACGCCAACCAGCCTATTGTGTGTATAACAAGCTTGACCGATGATAACCTCAAATTTACAATTGAAGACACCGATTTAAGGTTAGCTCATCATGCTGAAGACAGAAATTCAGAACAACAACAACAACAACATAATGTTATTTGTCTGTAGGTTAGCTCCGCCGTCTACTTTCTCAAGCATAAGAGAACAAATAGCATTTTGGGAATATAGCACCATGTGATTTGGGTGTAGTAAAGAATAGGAGCCATGTACAGCCATAGTATACCTGTGTGTGGAATGAGACTCATTCCACACACAGGTATACTGTCTATGGCTCTGTACATGGCTCCTTTTCTTTACTACTCCCCCAACAAGTTCTGAGCTGACCTACTTTTGATGAAAATTTCTGATGATTTTTGAAAGACTATGCGCACCTGCTACCCTCGTTTATTTAGAGAACAGTTCAACAGACATCATGCTACATGCTGAACCCAGTCTCTTGCCCTGTTTATTTCTCTAACCTCAGGGTACTAAGCCACAGCCTCTTTTTTTTCCAAAACTGAGCCTCACCTGACCCTCTACCCTTATATTCTTAGAGATTACATCATTGTATTATGTACTGAGCCCCTCAAAGCACCCACAATATTAATTGCAACTGATCGATCAAGGGGGTTGATCAACATGTGTTGCTCCAGTATTAAGATGTTGTGTTTGTTTGTTTTTTATGATATTTGCAGTGTTGCTAATGCAGTAAGAAGAGTGAGTATTGCTGAAGTGCCAACAATTGGTAAGAAATTGTGGTATTAATATCATATTAGTTATAAAATTTCAGTAAGTTTTTCAAATAATCTAGTAATTTGTAAAAAAAAAAACTAAAAAAAAGAAGAAGTGTTTTGTACTGGAAATTAGAATGAACAGCTCTATAAAAGTTCAAATGATTAGATATACTACAATGCACATGTATCTTTATCTTGCAGCCCCTTCAGTAAATCCATTATATCTGCCTGTACTGAAGTAGCAGTAATGACCATGTGGAAGACAGATAACATTTTTATGCATGAGTCGTTCATGTTAGGATCTAGGTACCTTGTATGACCAAAAATATGTAATCTTTTCTGAACCTCTGGAATGAGGCCATTTTACATAGAGTATGGTATATATATTGGAATCTCTCTTCAACTAGGAAATGGGAGAGTGGCGTCTCCTCTCCTAAATAAAATTTTCTGCAGATTGCAAGGCTTCGTGTTTAGAATGTCAAAATATTTAGGAGAGGGTACTTAAAATTCAGGCGAGAGACTGCAATATAATACAATATAAAATGTGACAGTTTACGTGAGCTAAAAGTCACTCTCGTGACATGAATTTACGCGAGTGTTTGCGTGCAGGTGAGCTATCACTCGCGCTAAACACGAAGCCCTGAGATTGTGATCTGGCATGAAGAGTACTAAAGAATCTGAGAATTGAGACTAACTGCTTGATTGCTATATTTCTGTTTCAGCTATTGACTGGGTGCAGATAGAGGCCAATTCCACAGTATTGCATGATGAGTTTATAGCACACAGAGTTGGTCTAATCCCCCTCACCAGTGATGAAGTTGTGGACAGAATGCAGTTCTCCAGGGTACACTTTGATACATTAGTCATTGTATGCTTCATGTCACTTGTGCATACAATATTTTATATAATTTCTTGTTTTTATTAGTATTATTTCTACTTTATATTATCAAAATTTGTTCGAGGTAGACAAAAAGCCCAGAAATATTGCTGGACAATAGACAGTAACAAGTTGAAGTGAAACTGATCAAAAGATTTGAAATACCACACATTCTGGTTCCTCTTGACAAAGTTATAACAACTAAAATGGTTACATGTATCCTGAACATTTTTGATGAATGTGGAAATAATATATGCTCCATATAGAAACATTTTTACCCCTCAGCCCATAGGAGGTCTTGTAATTGGCATACATATTGTTGTCCATCCGTTAACTACTCTGGTCCATGTCTCAGTTACTACTTGATGGACAACTCCAAAAGTTAGATGAAAGATGCTTAGTAACTTGCCGGTCCGTATCCTGGTTACTATTTAATGGACAACTTTGAAAGCTAAAGGGAACATGCTCAGTAATTTGCAGATGTGCTTGGTACAGTTCCTTTCCTCATCCTAATCATTTGTGCCACATTTATTGCACTTTACCTATGTCCGCCAACATGTATTGCATTCTGATCCAGGTCATCTTCACATGTCCAGGTAAATCCTAAATCCTTGCAGAGGGTTTCCCTGGACATTTTTGGTGATTCGAATGAGTTCTTCAGTGCTTGCCTCTATTATACAATCTCGTACATGTCATCCCCATGCTTATTTTGAATTAGTGTGTCGGTATCCCAAGCCTGCAGTTTTTGCTTTGACGTCCTATGTCGATTTCAGAGTGACATCAAAGTAGTCTGGCCAGTGTTGAAATTCAAACCTCTCACATCTCATACCTCGTAGCAGATTGACATAATCAGCTAGCTTAGCGTGTTCACTGATTGGTTTGATTTGATTTAGAGGAAACCCCTAGATCTATTTATATCCAGAACTGATATGGGTAGCTAACCAAGCCACTGTATCGATCCTAACAGATCGATTGATACACTGGCTTGCGAGGATGGTCCAGGTTAGTACTTCTTGAACAACTTTAACTCTTACATGCTTCATGCTTAGTAGTACCTTGTGGACGTGCACTAACTATCCAAACTTGTATGTCCATGTTTTCTTGGAATGTTTGGAACTCATTTAGTACATGCTAGTACCTCAGCGAAGGCTGATCCCCAGTTTTCAAAAGCCTTATCTTTCATTTAATCATTTGTATTTTGCCATATACAAACATGTTTTTATGGCTGAGGGGGCGCTCAGTGCATCTTTTAGGTGCCACATCATGTTATATACTACTTCTATCATTTACAGGACTGTACATGTGAGGAGTTCTGCCAGGACTGTTCTGTTGAGTTTACATTAGATGTAAAATGTATGGATGACCAGACCCGCCATGTCACCAGTGCCGACCTAATTTCCAGCAATCCCAAAGTTGTACCGGTAAGTTAGAGACACTTTATAAGAAATTTCAGTACACAAAGGTATGAATGACCAGACACACCATGTCACCAGTGCTAACCACATTTTCAGTAACCCCAAACTTGTACTCGTAAGAGACATTTTATAACACATTACACATAGGTATGGATGATCAGACATGTGGCAGCGCTGACCTCATTTGATGCCAAAGTGGTACTTATAAGTGAACTACACTATATATAGGACTGAAATTAGAGAGAACAGCGAAGTTCATTCAATTCTGTAACAGTTCTGATATAGTATGACAACTCACAAATAGATCTGAATTGACTTGAGTATAAAAAATAAACTTCATTGCAAAAATAGAACAGTGTTTATTCAAATAAATATTTTGTTACTGCTTGAAAACGCTGATTAGATCTGTAAAGAGCTTAACATAATACATGTATATAAATTTTATCAAAATTAATACAAACAAATTATGTTTTAACAATATAGGTGTAGTATGGAAATAGAATTACCTGATTAAAAGTTCAAGAATAACAATAATTGCTATTTGCAAACATCTGTAAATATTTGTAAAATCTAACAGTTTTTTGGCACATAAGATATCACAAGATTTTAACATTGTGTTAATATGGATGTATATTATTTAAACTCTTGAAACATTTCAACTAATGACACATTTTGCTTTGAAAACTTGCATAGATTATGCTTCCAAAAGCTCGCAGTTAAAATATTAAAATCTTGTTACTGAGATTTGGTGTTAGCCAGTGTTGTGATCACCTCCAAACTGGGCCTCTCTGGGGCAGCTTTACTGATGCATTGCTGGACCAAATCGACCAGTTCTTGATTTGGACAATCCAGTGGCGGGGGTTGTTCCCCTTGAGTGATGCCCATCATCACCTGGAACATGCCACCAGGGTTCCCACTCCTATTATAAAATGCTGGTTCCAGGGCTAGCATTTCATAAAGTATACAACCAACCACCCAGCTGAGGGCCCTGGAATCAGGTCTTTGTCTCATGATAATTTCTGGACTGTCATAGATGGGATCTCCTTCAACTGGAACAGTCATTTGCCCATTATCTTCTTCAGCGGGTGTGATGTCTACACAGATTGTTCCATTCTCCATGCATTGGATGTTTTCGGGTGTAACTCGAGTTGACCCATCACAATTCTCCAAGGCTTTTGAGAGTTGAGCAGCGACATTCCAAACATAACTCTCCTGGAATTTGGTGCCAGCATTTTTGTGGGCCTCTATTTTATCTTTGAGCGTGTCTGTTTTCTGGTAAACATGAATACCAACGTCATTACAAGCAAACCCTGTTATGTAGGCTGGGTCTGTGTGGGGGGCAGCGGTACCTGTAATGGAACAGGAATGGTAATGGATGTCATCTCCAAAATGGTTATACAGATTAAGAATGTCCGCTGGTGGTAAATAAAAAAAAATAACTTTTTGAATAATGTATGTTATTGCATTCATAATTGTGTAATATGAGAAAAAAAATATATATATATAGGTTTGTGTGCATTTTTTAGTTGTAGACACTGTTAAATGGACAGACCCATGTCCTAATTGATAACCCAGGAAACATAGGATTTAGCCCTGGTTTTGAAGCATATTCATGAAAAAATCATATAAATGGTACGGTATTTAACTTTTTCTTATATTCTAATTGTTTGAAGATAATCATAATGTCTATCAAAACTGTCAATGTTGAATGTTGTATAAATGTTGTTGCGCAAAATTCTCAGAAGACTTCTAAAGCAAATCCCTATCTCTTAGCCTAGGAAAGGGAGATAAGCTAATGGGAAAAGCAGTCAAAATCATGAACAATGGCTGCCAAACCCCAAAATCGGAAGTGGACTACCTTAAGTGGTAATGAATATTTATCCATATGTGGTACATGTGGATATGTATTAAGGTGTGGTACATGTGGAGAAGTGGCACTTGTTGATATTTGTTTAGGAGTGGTAATGGATATTATATATGTTGAGATGTGGATATTTTTAAATAGTTAGGGATATTTGCTTAGAAATGGTAATCGATATTTGCAAAATTCATAATCTATAAGGGGTAATGGATATTACCTGCAGTGACGAGCCTAAGAATGGTTGGTTTGTTATCAAACAAACAGATCGCAGGATAAGCCTGTTTCCGGTGATGGGAGCTCTGTATCTTGTCAGGGTTGATGTAAAAGTCCTGTAGGCTCAGGGTCTGGATCTTGGTCTTTAGGGCTGGAGGAAGGGGAAGTTCTTGAACCTGTTAGAAAATAATAATAGTTTTAGCTTAATTCATAGTAGGAAGAGTTGATGAGTGGGACTAAGTGCTGTGATTCTGTATGGTTTGTTTGAGTAGGGGAAGGCTAGTGATTTGAGAATGGGGTATGAATACACTCAATCTAATTAAAATTAAATCCTATCTACTGGATACTGTCGCTCGGCGCTTGTAGGATCTAACAGGCATGCAGTAACTCGCGTGTTAACCAATCCTGAGAACGCTTCATAGTGCTTTGAAGGGAACATTGATGAAAAAGACTTTTTGGTTGGCTCAGCTGAATTAGCCGCGGTCCCGACATTGTGGCGCCATAATACGGGGTAAATATATGGACTGATCTTTGGTGTAAACATTGGGGTAAATGGACACAGTGAATCCATCTCCCCTCTCCGACTGCAAATGGATGAGTCCAGATGCGACCTTGATGTCGTAATGCTATTAAATATCCATGGTATGGGCGCTCAGAACACCAAATTCAATTGAAATACGTAAGATCCTATATAGCGACATGTACGATTGGTGAGCATTGATAGGATAAAAATTTATTAAGATTGATAATCTACTTGTCCCAGGTGAAAAGTTGAAAAAGTATTTCAAGATATTTTTTTTTTTTGGATTTCTTTAAAAACTGACAAACTGGGTTCCTAACAGATACTATAACATAACTGAATATTTTTTCCTATGAACAACATTTTCTCCACTTCATTGCAACATTTTATTGGTAGATATTTTGATGTTCAATTCGAATTCTACAAGTACAAACTGTGCTCACCTGTCATTTTTTTCTAACATTTCAACCCCTGATAAATTCATTAAGAAAATGTTGGAGACAAAATATGAGAAGCATGGAATATCCCTTTAGAGCTAGAGTGATGTAGTTGTATTCCTAACATTGTCCTTGCTAATACAAAAGACTGCAGTTATGGTACTTGGCAAATAAAAAATCTGCTCAGAGGGCCAAATTACATGTAGGACACGATCAAACTAATTAGCCCCAGCAGCCTGAATAGCGAAATACATGTACATGTAGATTTAGCATATTTCCAGAGGATTTTTTTCCGGCTTATCAAATGACATTTATGGTGGAATAGCCTCCATATGCTCTGTCCACTTGAATGAATGGGATATACCATCTCCCCCTGTAAGTAGGAAAAAAGATTTCAACTGATGTAGATCTGATAACTTACACACTGGTTCTATTGTCTCGCACGAGTTATTATTTTTCTGGAATCACCCGTCTTGCAACGGGATTTGCATATGCTCAGGTGTTCCTGCTGAGATCACCCGGTTAGTAAGTTGAGTATCAATCAGTTGAGCCCTGTAGGGCTTCCGGGGATTGACCTGGGATGTCGTTGTGCACACAGCAGGTCATGGTAAGAATAGGCCTCAGCTCCTCAGACACCTTGTCATAAGAGGTGACTAACTGAGGCACCCGTGGGCTTCCCGGGTGTGAAAAGAAATAGGACCCCAACCGTGTGGTTCCCGGGTGTGAAAAGCAATAGGACCCAACGTCGTGATATGACTGAAATATAGTTGAAAGCGACGTTAAATCATATCCTCTCACTCACTCAATCAGTAGATCTGACTCGGAACACCCACATCCGTGCAAATGACTATACCTGCTTCAAGAGAAACACACCTAGTAGAATAAGCAGCACACTTACAAATGTTATAATATGCAGTTTATTATCTCGCCTTACGAAGTAAAGGGGAGATATTGTGAGAGGGGGAAAGAGGATGTCGTCGTCGGTGTCGGTGTCGGTATCCCCTGCCTGGAAATGAATGGGTTTTTGGTTTAGCAAGTTAAAAAAAAATCTAGAAAAATTAGAAAAAATATAAAAAAAATATGAAAAATATGGGGGGTGGGTATGCCACCTGGGGGTACTACCCCTGGGGTACTCTAATGTTAAAATCCCTATGAATGAATTTTGCGTTTAGCTGAAGTGCACATGTACATCTGTACTTCGAAAGTTTCTTGCAGTTGTCAGCTGTCATTGGATGATTATGAAACTTGGTACACATGTTTCTTATGATAAGAGGATGTACCTGTGCTATTTTTGAGAAGAAATATTAATTTTTCTCAAAATTATGGCAAATGAAGAGTTTTCTGTTTAGGTAAATTGTACATGTAGGCCTCTACATGTATACATATACATCTACATGGTAACTTTGCTCCAGTTGTCAGCTGTCATTGGATGATTATGAAACTTGGTACACATGTTTCTTATGATTAGAGGATGTACCTGTGCTATTTTTGAGAAGAAATATTAATTTTTCTCAAAATTATGGCAAATGAAGAGTTTTCTGTTTAGGTAAATTGTACATGTAGGCCTCTACATGTATACATATACATCTACATGGTAAGTTTGCTCCAGTTGTCAGCTGTCATTGGATGATTATGAAACTTGGTACACATGTTTCTTATGATTAGAGGATGTACCTGTGCTATTTTTGACAAGAAATATTAATTTTTCTCCAAATTATGGCAAATGAAGAGTTTTCTGTTTAGGTAAATTGTACATGTAGGCCTCTACATGTATACATATACATGTACATGATAAGTTTGCTGCAGTTGTCAGCTCTCATTGTATGATTACGAAACTTGGTACAAATGTTTCTTATGATTGGAGGATTTACTTGTGCTATTTTTGAGATGAAATATTAATTTTTCTCCAAATTATGGCAAATGATTGAGTTTTGCGTTTAGCTGAAGTGCACATGTACATCTGTGCACCACAGTTTGCTGCAGTTGTCAGCTGTCATTGAATGATTATGAAACTTGGTACACATGTTTCTTATGATTAAAAGATGTACCTGTGATATTTAGGAGATGAAATATTAATTTTTGTTCAACTTTTGAGGGTTTTGTCTTAATCTGCCAATAATAATGCACATGTACATACATGTACACGGAAAGTTTTCTGAAGCTGTCAGCTTTCATTGGATGAGTTTGACACTTGCTACCCAAGTTCAATGTGATTCAAGATGTGCATGTGCTATTTAAGAAATATGACATTAAATATGAAATTTTTTCCTAATTATTGCAGTTTAGACTTTGTATCTTTCCATTGATAAGGTTTTTGTTGGGCAAAAATTTACAGGTAGATCTGTACATGGAAAGTTTGTTGAACCTTTCGTGGGATGATTATAAAACTTGGTGGACATGTTTCATGTTTTCCTAGGTCACAGCTCTCCGGCAGTAATCCCACACGGGACTGACCTATCCAGCAGTAATCCCAAATGGCATTAGCCTATCCAGCAGTATTGCCATACGGGACTGACCTATCCAGCTGTAATCCCAAACGGAAATCAACTATCCAGCAGTAATCCCAGACCGAACTGGTCTATCCAGCAGTAATCCAATTTGGGACTGGCCTATTCAGCAGTAATCTCCAACAGGACTGACCTATCCAGCAGTAATCCCAATGGCACTGGCCTATCCAGCAGTAATGCCACACGGGACTGACATATCCAGCAGTAATCCCAGAATGGACTGGCCTATCCTGAAGTAATCCAACATGGGACTGGCCTATCCAGCAGTAATTCCTCACAGGACTGGCTTATGCAGCAGTAATCTCTCATGGGACTGACCTATCCAGATGTAATATGACACTGGATTGCAATTTGCAGCAGTAATCCCACACAGGTTTAGCCTATCCAGCAGCAATCCCACACGGGACTGGCCTCCTCAGCCATAATCCCACACAGGATTGCCGTATGCAGCAGTAATCCCACACGGGACTGCCTATGCAGCAGTAATCCCACACGGGACTGTCCTATCCAGCATTAATCCCATACGAGACTCATCTATCCAGCAGTAATCCCAGACAGGACTGGCCTATCCAGCAGTAATCCCACTTGGGACTGGACTATCCAGCAGTAATCCCACTTGGGACTGGACTATCCAGCAGTAATCCCACAGGTGACTATCCATCAGTAATAACATGGGACTGGTCCACCCAGTGGTAATCCTACACAGGACTGGCCTATCCAGCAGTAATCTCACATGGGACTGAACTATGTACCAGTAATCCGACAGCACTGATCTATCCATCCTACATGGGATTAACTTTTGCCAGTAATCCTTCATGGGACTGATGTTATTGTCTGTACCAGATAATCTATTCCAGACATTATTGTCTGTACCATATCACCTATTCCAGACCTTATTGTTTGCTCTACATGTATGCTTTCAATACTGCTGCACCTTTGGCGGATGACCCCGCAAGGCGAGATGTTGGGGTTCTCAGAACGCTTGTTTATTAATGTTATAACATTATCAAGCTATGAGGGAACTAGTGTAAGATGGGCAAGTCCTATAACTCATGTTCCTATATAATATGCTTGCAAAACGTTTATATACATGGCAGATACACATAACACTTGAATGATGGGATGAGGGATTTGCATATGACCATACCAGCTGGATTTGAAAGTTGAAACAGGAGTTGTCTCACATATCCCGATTTCATCTGCAAAGGTTTTCGCTCACTTTCGAAGGAATAATATCTTCAAATTCCAATTCAGTGATATTTAATTCCCCTGTGTAACACTATTTTTAAAATAAACAGTTTTGATGAAGAATTGTGTCTCATTACTGTAGACACGACGACATGTAGGGGTATTTGTTTTATCCAGTATCTGATATGTTGGAAATCTTCATCTTACCTTTTAAAGATACTTTGTAAAAAGTTAGATTGTGTGGTACATAAATACGGAAAAAGTTTACAAATGTATATAATCACCCGTTTATCTAAATATCAACAGTTAATATTCCAAGACCTAATTTGTCTGAATTTTCAGCTTGCGGGAACATAATTATTTCAAAATATTGTCAAAGAGAAAAAGCATCTACAGGTTTAAATGTGTCCACCATCTAAATGCTAAACGATGATTAGTGCATTCATTCAACTACATGCTGTACAAGTTCCAGGGATCTCGCGTGGGCAATTAAATTGATGCCGTGTTACATGACGGAGGTGACAGGGCAATTGAATTGTATTACAATCTCAACCTGTCCTTTCATTGTCAAGAGATCAAATGGCTTCAGGTTTCAGGTTTATTCGTTCCTAACATAACTGTAGGAACACTTTTACTCATGCAAATCTCTTCGCGGGGCGGGTGATTGAAGAACAAGAATTCCTCGTGTGAGACATAGAGCCATTGTGTAAGTCAGTTACATGAACTGCTGAATGAACAATCGCCCCGTGTGTTGATCACCGCAGTCACTTCTTCGGCAATAATTATTACTCACATGAGATTGTCTTTCAATTGTGGTGGCTCGGAGTATGGCATGTCGGCACCATTCCTGGAGGGTGAGCAGTTTGGATGGGTCAGCCACAATCTGGAAGCCCTTGGACACTGGGTGGAAACTCCGGGGCATTTCTGTTGTTGTGGACCTGATAATGCCACTGTACAAAATGAAGAGAAAAACACTTGTTTAACAATTCTCATTTAATTCAAAGGGAAACAAGCCTCTTATCAAATTCCTATAGACTAGAATTTGATTTGACCACGCTGTCTATTTCAATCCATCTCAGCTGGGCAGTGGGAGTAGTCATTCTATCAGCTTTGTCTTCAATCATATGTTTGACTAGTAAAACAAAATCATATTCATATGAATGTATAATTGAATTAATAGGTGACATCCAGACACAGAGAAGAGGCCAGTGAATATGATGAAACAGATGGTGAGTCTCATTCTAGCCAATGTCTGGCAGGGAATCATAGAAGTACTTTAATTTTTACTCAAATTATTTGATTTTTGCATTTTATTGAAATTGAGTATTCTTGGGGGATTTGCAACTATCTTAAAGATGTAATCAGCCTGAAAATCGATTGATTTTGTAAACTCTATCCAGTCTGTTTTTGAGCAGCCGAGCGAAGTTTGCTGAATTAGCATAGGTATTATATTTGATGATAGTGGGATAACCATATACAAGGGAAATTAAAAAAACTCTGCCTGCCCTGTCAGAGAAATTTGAAACTCTGCCTGCTTCAACAGGTTTTCTGTGTCCTTGAATATGTGCTGTACGTGAAGAGGAAAATGATGTGATGTGTGAATGATGTAGCGACACTCACAAATCTGAATGCTGAACAGCTGCAGCCATGGAATAGTGTCCTGGCTCGTGCCTAAGGTCTGGTAGAGTGGCAGAGCATATAGGCAGAATGCACCACATGTGTGAACAACTGTTGACACGGCCATTGAAAAATTTCTTCTATTTTCTCGTGAATGGTGGAAACAAGTTAGTTGTTTATGATCAAATGTGTTTTATTTTGTACCTGTCGTAACATATGTCACTTTCGCGGAGTTTAGGAGAGATTGATTCCACTTAGATTTGAGACTGATTACGTCTTTAAATTATATATTTTTTCATCTTCTAAAATCTGTCCATCTGTCTGTCCTGTTAACTTTTCGTGCTTGTGGGATATCAACCACCTCGCTGGGGATCTTATAATACCCCTGCCACCAGTCAGATTTTTGGACCGGATTCGGGGCCTTTGCGCACATCGCCGGAAGTGACATCATATATAGTAAAATATATGTTTGCCGAACATTTCGATTACTTTTCAAGTCTGCATAATACCTCTGTTGACCTAGCATTAAAAAAAATTATCTGGCGATTATTTTCCCTGTTTATCTGGACAGAGCATATGAAAAGTAGTTCGCTCATGTGCAACACTGAAGGAGTTGTTCGGCCGGATTCAAACTGAACCGTGCGTACGTGGGTTTTCCCCTATACGTCATAGCAACGTAGTAACGGTCAACTTCCGCTATTGAAGGCAGGGATGATAAATGAGCTTGCGAAATGGAGCATGGGTTGTGGGGAGGATGGTGGGATATATATAGGTACCAGTCTTGGGGTATACCTTACCAGTATGGCAAGGAAGAACTCAAAAATCTGAAAATCCTCATAAATTGTTATGTATAGACTATAACTCCAGTTCAGGAATGTGGATTGTGATGACATTTGAGGTATATCTCAAACTCATGGCAAAGAAGAAGCCTATTGATTTTACTCCCGGTCCATCCATTTGTCAATCTGTTTTGGTTATGGTTTGGTACCAAACTTTGGTTACATATACCAATACCCATGGGGCAAGAGGGAACCCTACTCATTTTGAGGTCAAATGGTCAAGGTCATTGGCCAAAAATTCGGGAAATCATTGAAAATTCTTCTGTCCATGAGATAACTTGTAGTATACCTCAAACTCATGACAAAGAAGAAAGTTACTGATATTGAGGTGAAAGGGCCATACAAAGGTCAAGGTCAAGGTCACTGCAGCCTTAATATTGATGTCCGGGTTATTTACTCCAGTACAGTATTGTTTCTCTGTATTCATATGGCTGTCTATTACCTTTAGTTCTCCAAGAGATATCTCCAATTCTAGGATTGTGACCAAAATTTGGGTATGTTGCTACCCCAAACTTGGAAGTACAAAAAAAAAACATGGAGTCTCAAACAAGAAGCTATCATTGTGTGCCAAAATTTAAATGAGGGATCACAGATATTAAATCTGATCACTATGCAGGCATTTATTGTTGTCAAAACTGGTAATATTTTTAGTAATGTAACTTGCAAATTTGGAGACTGGAGTTACATTTTTGATTGAATTTTGCCCCAAGTGATTCCCTGATTTCCTAGTCAGCAGGGATATTTCATTTTCCATAACATAGAAGGAACTGTTCATTCTCACTACATTAAACAGGTGTGGTGAAAGTTTCCTGCGTAAGAACAGAGTACTTTGGAAGTATATCTTTACTAAAACCTGGCACTTAAACTATTCAATTTGTGTTTTCATTAATGTAATGATATATATGGAGTCCGACCAGTTTATCTATTTTATTGCCTTATTTCTTCTGTAAATATGTCATTGTCACCAACAGATATCCTCATAGTGAAATTACGAAAAGGTCAGGAACTGAAGTTGAGAGCCTTTGCACGGAAAGGGTTTGCCAAAGAACATGCGAAATGGAACCCAACGGCAGGCGTGGCCTTTGAGTATGACCCAGATAATGCTTTACGACACACAACCTTCCCCAAACCAGAGGAATGGTAAGATGATACATGCAAGACTTAAACATGTTAAATGACATGAACAGTATGGAAAGTTTAATTTGAGTTTGAGGTGACTATTTCATTTCAACTGTTCTCTTTAAGTTTGTTCAATGTTTTTGAATTACCCTGGCATCGTAAATAAAATGCCTAATTATTTTAATATAAAGCATGACTAAAAAGAAATCACCTGACACTGCCAAAGTCAGACACAAAAGACTGGCTTGCTCGCTGTCTGATAAAATAACACAGAGATATCATCTCATGTATTTTCTTTACAGGTGACACCATTCTTTAATTATCTTCACACCAGTAGGTATCAGAGTATGCAACTATTTTCTTTAATATTCAGCGTTGTAATTATTTGTCATCGCATTTCAGGCCAAAGAGCGAGTATTCTGAACTAGAGGAGGATCAGTGTGAGTACTAATGGCTTTGAATGAATGTTTAAATAATTTTATTACTTTATTTCAACTCAGAGTTCTATCTTCAATCTTTTTGTACCTATTATTCATACCTGAAGGCTGAAGGTTCACAATATGATTGTTTCAATGAACACACACAAAAAATTCCATTATGATAACTTCTGTTCTCTGATCAAGATGTGCACTGTGCTATTACCTCTATTCTGTAATGATATTCAATAGTACTATAACTGTGTGTATTGTAATATCAGTACAGTTGAGGCAGTCCAGGTCAACTAGTATTGATCTGCTGTTATGCTTCAATTACTGCAAACACCTCAACATAAGACATAAGTTTATTTTATGGAGGGTAAAAAATGTCGGCTAAAGAATTTAACTAATTTGAAATTCCTATTACATTGGTTGGTATCTTTAGTGCATGAAAAACAATTGTCAAAGGTATAGAGAAAATGGAAATTAACGGAAAACAACAGGCAGTGCCATTGAAAAGATGTTCCCACTCCCATCCTGTGGTCAACTCCAAACAGAGAACAGATAGGGGAGGGTGTATATAGTCTATTGACAGCTAGAACATACCTGAAAATGAATTCACATGCAGTACATATATATTCTAGAATTCGAGCAACATGTCCAAATTTTCACTGTATTATATTAACTTTTCCTTTCAGATGAAGCCCCATTTGACAACAGTGGACTTCCTCAGAAATTTTTCTACAACATTGAGTCGTGTGGTTCCTTACGACCAGAGAACATAATGTACAGTTGTCTATCCGTGCTGAAGAAAAAACTCAGTGATCTTCAGACCCAGCTTAGCCACGAGATTCAAAATGATGTTCTGACCATCAGCTGATTCCATATTTGACATGACAGTTGTAAAAAGTACCATTGATCATCATCCTCATTGTATTTATTCCATAAAGGACATGAAGCCTGAAGGGTTTGCTTGACTGAAAGTCATTACAGTCGATTTACAAAGACTGATTTGGTAGAAATGTGAGATCCATTTAGCATGTTTAGGGTATCCATTGTGGTATGGTTATGGTGATTGAAGTTACTCAACGAGTGTGAACTTGAGGGGAAAAGGCATTACTGTTCTACATTTCTCATACAGCCATTTAATGTTGGTATATATGGTGCCATAGAACATGTATGATCATTTGCTTGGTCTTGAGAAAAAGATTCTCACATAACATGATTTGCCATGCGGTAAGAAGTAAGAAATGCTATATTAACATGTTCTCAGTTGTGTTCAGAAAACACAAGATTTGACAGATTATTATTTCTTGTGCACAAACTGTACAATATCCCAATAACACATCATACCTGTAGCTGAGAATATATAATGCTGTTCGGGTATGATTACACAACATTCAGCACAATTAATGTTGACATTATGTATTGACATATGTTCTTGATGACCATCTGGAAGTTGCTGGTTTACTGGTGATGATGTGTAAATAATTGACCGTGCACAAGAGGAAATAAATAAAAAAAACAGTTACACTTAAGCTTTTCAAGAAAATGTCTTCTTTCCAAGTTAATCAAATATGGTCATAAATAGAAGTGCACACAGTGAAAGCAAACGATCGAACTGATTATAGGAACCCCTATTTGCTTCCATTTTATATTGAGGGTAGCATTACCATCTATGCTACTGACAATTCTTTTTTAATGGAGAATAAGTTAGACCATGAACCTGCTGACCTCATTATGCTGCATTGTGGGCTTAAGTAAACTATAAATCCATCATCTTGGAACAACACAGGTCCAAGCCGGAGGTGAACAATTATGCTTTGATTTGGCATGTAGGGTTAAATGCAGGGCTGGGATTTTCTTGCCGAGAACGGTGCAGTGCAGGTGCAGCAAAAATGTCCAGCATGTAGCCCAACACACCAAATTCAAGCTACACATCCGGGTTGTAGCCAGGATATCTTCAGGCACATCAGGAGCCCCCCACTTTTTGAGACCGCCATGCTTTAAGCCCTATCTTAGATAGCACCAGTACAGCATTTAACATGGCCGATATAGAGTTCAGCCCCCCCCAGACCCCACTTTCAAATGTGCTCTGCAGCTTTTGCAGTAGAGGTGCTATGTGGAACCCAGTTCCAAATTAAAGGTTCCTCTTGCAGATTTGCTATTCCAGTGATCTTGCATTGGCAAATAAATTGATGTTTTATATGAGGGAGGTGATGGTGATTGAATTGTATCAGGATACTCACCTGCCATTTAATTGTCATGTATGTACATTGCATCATAGGATAGAAGAGGGATAAAACATCATCAGGTATCAGGCCTATTGTGTTTCCATTCATAACAATGGCTTCCCTTGGAAACCATTCTTAAAAGAAGAAATTAATAAGTAATGTTGTTCGTAAACTTTCAAAAATAGTAAATTCATAAAACTTGCTGGCTTTCAAAAGTGTTTGACATGTACAGTTATTTCAGGAAAGATAACTTATTACTGTTTATAAAGAAACAAACCGACAATGCTATCACTTTTGACAATGCGAATAAAGGTTATTATATATAGAATGAATGTTCAGTTAAATTGTTATTCGGGTTAGATAGACCATGGTAGTAGTATGGAAAGAATGAGGGAAGTGACCTTTGACCGTGGGTTGACCTTGGACCTTTGATTGAACTTGGATCTCAGATCCTTGAGGTCACTTCCAGTCACGTGATTAGTGGATGGATGCAAAAGTAGGAATTGAACAGCAGCCGGACATCTCACCAAAAATCTGGAAAATGTGACTTGGGTGGTGTTATTGTGGATCGATGATGTCACTGTGTGCATGCCCAGTTGAAGTGTGCTGTAGTAGATAAAGGGAATTTTTCAGGTGAACTTGGGCATAAATAATCATATTCTGTGGGCCACCTGGTGTCGTATTGAAGCTGTTGTGTGATGTAGACTAAAGCTGGAGGACTGTCTACATTGATCATTAAGTCGTGGTGCGAATGGACACTAAAGAGTAGTAGTAGAGAAAGAGCACCGGTGCATTGGCACATTTGGGCGATACATTGGCCATCCTGTGTCTAAATACAGCATGGTGTTGTGTGGAAGCTCTTGTGGTGTAAAATAAGATTGGGGTGGTTGACTGGTGATGTCCTGGTGCACATGCGCGCTAACCTTCACCCCTATACATTACACTGATCCGTAGGGGCAAGCCTTTGGACTGTGATGTGACTCGAGAGAAGAAGTCACGGGACTGACATCAGTAGTACAGAAAGTTACATTTTGGATGTGCACCTGGAACTAGGCACAACCTACACAGCAGCCCATAAGGACAACTAGTGACATGATGTAGGCCTTGGAGATGCATGTGGACACTGAAGTAACTTTAGAGAAGAGACCACATGATTGTGACGTCATCTGTGACATCAGTAGTGGAGAAACCCATTTTTGGATTGGGAGACCATCAATAACTAGCATCATGTGGGCCTTGAAGATTCATGTGGACCATGGAGTGTATCCAAGGAAGAGGACATGTGACTGTGACAGTAGTAGAGAAAGTGCAGATATATTCGGATTGAGTGCGCACTTGGGATCAGGTGCATATATACACACATGTACACTAGGCCATGGGGGTGACTAGTGGCATGGTTCTCCTGATGCGCTATCGTGTCTTGACCATCGTTGAGTGAGTGAGACGTGATTTAGGTACAAGTGTGAGATAGAGTGAAGCATGCCCAACATCTATCTTAATACCGTGTCCTAACGCTATCCTCTCCCCTCTACATGCACTTACCTAGCCATTAATGCCTTGGTGCAATCAGATGAGAGATCAACAACACCAAGCATATCACACATTTTATTATCTCATCCATCACATCACACTGAAGCTGGGGGAGCCGCATCGGGATGTAAGCCTGTTGTAAGTTATCCTGTCTGGCATCTTTGATCACCTCCGCATGAGTAATAATAGTTGGTCATTTTACCCTAGGGATGGACAGTCACTGGGATAGCATCTTTAGGAGGTCCAGGATACTGTGAAGGCAACATGTCGTGGAACAGCTGTATTCTGACCGTATTTGTTAGAGACTTTGGGGGTGGTAACCACATATCCTCTTCCAAGTGATGCTTGGTTTTCCTGTTGGCTCAGTTGGTGGGATTGTCCATTTTAAGACGCGGCAAGCTATACTGCTCATAGATCTGGATGTGTGGGTACATTCGGATGTTAGCCTGTTGTAGGTTATCCTGCCTCAGCAATCAAATACGTCCCAAAAAGTGAATTCCCTTTCTTCCTCACTTGGGCTTCCCTGGGTTCTGCTCTAAGCATCAGCAAATGAGCTTCAGTATTATCAGCTACATTTTCAGTATGAACAGTCTCTGCATGAGTGGGCTCATCAACTTCTGGTGCCTTTGTGTCTTCATAGCCATGTATCCTATTCTTCTGGTGCCGCATCATATCATAGTTTCGAGTAAACGTTTGTCCGAACTCAAGGCAATGTTGGCAGCTGCACGTCGACTGTGCTGGTCTTTCAGCTAGGGTTGCTTTTGGATGTAACAGAATAATGCATGCCAAACCCCTAGAGAGA
The DNA here is from genome assembly GCA_036873755.1 of Hanleya hanleyi. Lineage (NCBI taxonomy): Eukaryota > Metazoa > Mollusca > Polyplacophora > Lepidopleurida > Hanleyidae > Hanleya > Hanleya hanleyi. The sequence continues at coordinate 126,941 of JAVTVY010031180.1, forward strand.
GAGGTAGAGAGAGAGAGCGAAATTGAACTCAAAACCTCTGGTTGGTCTAAATGATCATGTAATATACAATGGAATTGACACTAATTCATCTCCGCACAGTGATGCTCATCATAATGCCTTAACTCTCATCTTAACATCTCAACACCAGTCTTAACGCCTGTCTCAATGCATTAACACTATCATAATGCAACATCCCTGAAGTAACAGCATCATCAGAAGTGATGTCATTACCTGAAGTCGCATCATCACCGGAAGTGACAGCATTGCATGAAGTGATGCCATCACCGGAAGTTACATCTTTAGCCGAAGAGACAACTGCCTCTCGCTTTCTCTGTCTAGGGCATTGGCGCAGGCGTTACTGTGTTGTCCACAAAAGCAGCCCTATCCAAAAGATAAGCAAAGTCGACATCCAACCACCAACATAGCTTATTGTTGTCTTGAGTGCGGACAAACGTTTAACAAACACTATGATATGATGCGACAAAATATCCATGAGTATGAAGACACCAAGGTGCCAGAAGTTGATGAGCCCAATGATGTTGATACTGAATGTCTACCCGATGACTCATTCGCTGATGCGGAGAGCTGGACCCAGAGAAACCTGATTGAGGAAGAAAGGAAACCCAACTTTTGGGATCCTAATGCGATGGCGGCTATTAGTACCCACACTGAGGTGGATAGGATAACTTAAACCGAGGCTTACACCGAATGTGCCCCAACTTCAGAAAAACAACCTTGGTTATCTATGATAAGTATGGCCTGCTGTCGCTTGAAAAAGGGTGGTCATCATAAAACCAAACGGCATTTGGAAAAACAAATGTGGTTACCACTCACAGAAGCTCTGAAAATGCATTCAAAAGGGGCTTAGGGATGGACCACAGTGAATGGACGGCCTATAATGCATCTAACGAAAGAGCGAACACGGCCGAAGATTGACCTAACACTAGGGCAGTTTTTTTAATGGTGGCTTCTGATTGGAGAAAGTGAGCATGACTGATGATACGTCTAATAGATACAAGAGCATGGATATGTGAATTGCAAACACGCCCAAACAGCTCCCTCAGCTTGTGCCTGATTGTGTCAAGGCGTTATGACATTAGGGGCTAGGTATAAGTGTGTGTTAGCGCGTCACTGCATCAAGGCTGGGCGTGGAGAATGCTTCACAAACTCGCATATCAATGAGCGTGCCAGAAGAACCATGACACTAGACCATGTATTGCCCACTTATCCTCATTTTATACCCATGTCACAACCCCCCATGGATGCACCCCTTCACACCTGTCACATTCTTCCATAGAGACACGACAAGTTGCCATGGAGACATTCTGGTATGCCCAAGTACAAAATCCAAGGTTACCTCTCACTTATTCCCTCACCTCACATCCGTCCATCACAAATAATAAGAGATTGTGGATTATATACTACTATGCGCACCCCAAAATGCCGATTCTCTACTATTCCTCAACTGTGTATGCGCATCATGACGTCATCAGTGCACGTGGACAGCAATTCAGTTGTAGTCCCCACGAGATGTGTTTTTCACGTCCTAGTTTGCATCTATTCACGACAACCTCGCCACCAGGGGTCGCTTTCAGCTGGAAAATGGCCGCTCCAACGAACCCCTGGGACAGTCACTGAAAGTGTGTCCCTTAATACATTGAAAAATTCGTTCACGCGTCCTCTTACTGACCAACGGAACATATTCCAATTCCTTATGTAATGACAGTCATGCGTCATCTTCATGGCCAGCGTCATAACAAATGTTTCGCAAGAATGCGTAAAGAGTTCTGGTAGGCTACATCATCTCTCAGACGCGCTCGTAACATCCATGACATCTGAACGTCGGCATGATCCCCACAGGGTCACCCTCGTTATGTTCTGAATTCTAGAGTTTTGTGTGATTTCCAATGACGATCGTGTGGCTGAACGCCGTCCCAGAGCCTAGTTTTCGGGAGGAATGGATCGGATAGCTCTGGTTTCGAGATTGATATTCACGAGTTACGTGACAGGAAGTGACATCAAGCGATCAAAGGTCGACCCAAAGACCAAGGTCATCCATGGAAAGTCAAAGGCCACTTCTTTCATATGTCCCTCTCTTCTCTCCGCCCCACGAAGCCTGAGAGATTTATTCTTTCTATACTAATAACGGTGTAAAAGTAGAACTTGTGCCAGTTTGACCGTTCAAACTAGCTTGAAATGTTTGAGAATTAACGTTTTGATAACTTTTGACTTTAGCCCGTTCAACGAAATTGCGGAGAAGGTGTTACGGTATTGCAAAAGTAACATTTTGTCGGAAATAAAATATTTCCGTTGTCGTGAAGAAAATCTAAAAAAAAATTATGTACGGGTGTGAAGGAGGCGTCGAATCCCTGTTAAGTCGCCTGAGTACGATACACCATCAATCTTAATAAATTAATATCCTATCGATGCTTCCCAATCGTACATGTCTATGGTTGGCCATCCCTGCCAGAATTCGTCATTTAGAGGCTGCCTCTAAATAATATATACCATGGTATAAAATGCCAAGCCTGCCATAATTCGTATTTAGAGGCTGCCTCTAATTATTTTGTACCATGGTATAAAATGCCGAGCCTGCCATAATTCCTATTTAGAGGATGCCCCTAAATCGCCAAGCCTGCCACAATTCGTATTTAGAGGCTGCCTGTAAATAATATATACCATGGTATAAAATGCCGAGCCTGCCATAATTCGTATTTAGGGGCTGCCTCTAATTATTTTGTACCATGGTATAAAATCGCCAAGCCTGCCATAATTCCTATTTAGAGGATGCCTCTAATTCATTTTAGCCGTAAGTCATAAACAACTCGATGTCATATCAAGAATATTAAATTGAACAATGAGTAAACTTGTAACAAGCGTAGAGATATGGCACCAAATTTGTGAAAGCGCATAATATTGGTGGAAGTAATAAGAAGGCGAAAATTTACGACTTACGGCTAAAATGAATTAGAGGCATCCTCTAAATAGGAATTATGGCAGGCTTGGCGATTTTATACCATGGTACAAAATAATTAGAGGCACCCTCTAAATACGAATTATGGCAGGCTCGGCATTTTATACCATGGTACAAAATAATTAGAGGCAGCCTCTAAATACGAATTGTGGCAGGCTTGGCGATTTAGAGGCATCCTCTAAATAGGAATTATGGCAGGCTTGGCATTTTATACCATGATACAAAATAATTAGAGGCAGCCTCTAAAAACGAATTATGGCAGGCTTGGCATTTTATACCATGGTATATATTATTTAGAGGCAGCCTCTAAATGACGAATTCTGGCAGGGATGGCCAACCATACATGTCGCTACATGTATATAGGCAAGCAACATATTCAAATAGTGGAGCAGATAGGATTTAATTTTAATTAGATTGGATACATCATGTACACAGCAACAATATTCCACAAAATTGTTGGTCTTTTTCTCTCTGGATTTGGTTAACGATTTTCAAACAATTCGTATGAAGAACAATGCTGACCAATGACCAACAGAAATTTGGTCAAATATATTGAGCAAGGCATCTATTTGGAGTGTATTCCGATTACCGGCACTGGTTATACGAATGCTACCAAACCCGACTTATTTTCCACATCCAGAGTGCCTTCACGAGCAGTTCTACCATGGAGTTTATTAGGAAACTCCATGGTTCTAGTATTTCTAGTCGATCGCGTTTAACTACAGCTGCTGATTACGTAACTCGTGGTCTGAGCTTTCTCTAATCCTTCAGCTACGTCGGTAGATAGCAGATTGTCTTTGGCTTAGAATTAAACCGATCTTGTCAAACTGGTCCCACCATGAAGGGAAGTTATTCATATATGTGAGGAGTAGTATAGAAAGGCTATGTAAACTCATATTTTGCCGGGGGAGATAACTCTTGGGGAGATGACGGGGAGTTCCGCCAGGGGGCGTTGTTTCTCAAGAGACCAAAAACTACCTCCAACACGAGAGAGCTCCTTGACTCGACAGCGCCCCCTGGCGGCTTTTGACCTCTGGGTGCATGTGAAAACATCTCCCGGAAATAAAAAACGGAACACGGACTCTAGGCCGCTATACATGTAGATGGCTGGGTGCATGTAACATTTCTCCGGGAAAAAAGCGGAACACGGACTTTACCCTAAAACTCCTATCAATCCTATAATATTGGTCCGCGGGCTTATCGGGGCCTGCCTATCCAGTCAATCGGGTGTTTTCACAGAAAATAAAAAAGAAATAAATAAAAAACGGAACATGAACATATACAATATACGGGGAAATGCTTGTATGGGTATAGCTCCATACTGGCTATATGGGTGGAGGAGTGGTCAATTTTTTTGTGGGTGTTACTATGGATTGTGGGGTCTCGTTTTTCTCGTCTCGCCGAGAAAAACACAATGGGAGGGGTCCCGGAACGAATCGGTGAAATTTTTGGGAAAAGTCACCGAGGTCTGTATATAGGCTCATACTGGCTATATGGGGGAGGGGTGGTCATTTTTTTTGTGGGTGTTACTATGGGTTGTGGGGTCTCGTTTTTCTCGTCTCGCCGAGAAAAACACGATGGGAGGAGTCCCGGAGCGAATCGGTGAAATTTTTGGGAAAAGTCACCGAGGTCTGTATATAGGCTCATACTGCACGATATTGATACGCTTATTAAAACTGCCAAATTCTTGCTTGCTTGCGAAAAGTTGCGAGATCAATAAAGTCATTCATGCAGTGTGTGAAATATCTGGATCATATCAAGCTAATAGTATATATACATGTGTCAGATTGATAGGGCCTAAGGTTATTGAATTATGTCAGCTTTGCGTCATGTGAATATTGCTTTTATTCCTCTTGTATTCATCTTGTCATGTTTGGCAACTTGTTGTTCTTATTTGTATGACTATATTACCAGTCTGCTGACTGCGTTGATGTGTCAATAAAAAAGTTCTAAGTTCTATAGCTCCATACTATATATATGGGGGTATAGGTTCAACCTGAGAAATTCACATACGTTCATTGTGATATGGGTTGTTTGGATTTGTTTTTCACGTCTCGTCATTTAGAACACGATGGGAAGGGTTTCGAAGCGAAACGGTGAAATTTTTGGAAAAGTACCGGGTAGGTCTGTATATAGGCTCATATAGCTCCATACTGGCTATATGGGGGCATAGGTTCAACCTGGGAAATTCACACACGTTCATTGTGATATGGGTTGTTTGGATTTGTTTTTCTCGTTTCGTCATTTAGAACACGATGGGAAGGGTCCCCGAGCGAAACGGTGAAATTTTTGGAAAAGTACCATATAGCCCATATAGCTCCATACTGGCTATATGGGGGTATAGGTTCAACCTGGGAATTCACACACGTTCATTGTGATATGGGTTGTTTGGATTTGTTTTTCACGTCTCGTCATTTAGAACACGATGGGAAGGGTTTCGAAGCGAAACGGTGAAATTTGTGGAAAAAGTTCACCGAGGCCTGGGTAGGCTCATATAGCCCCATACTGGCTATGGGGGTATAGGCCCATACTGGGTGGACGTTTTGGGGTCTAGGTGAGCCCCTAATGATCCTATGGTGTCGTGTGAGGTCTTATTTTGAAGCTCTCGTGGAGGAGCATCCGACTGGACTAATGGTTCGTCCGTTTTCAATATTCTGCGCATGCGCAGTCTGACCGTAGTATGGAAAGCAGACATTTTGGGGGTATGTGGGTGTGTGATGGACCGCTATGAGTCCGAATGGGTCGTGGAAGGTGTCAAAGTGAAGCTTGCGTGCGGTAGAATCAGAATGGCGTGTTTTCAAGTGCAAGTTGCGTCAATCTGCGCATGCGCAGTTGGTTGTAGTAAGTAAAGTGGCCGTTTTGGGGCAGTGCAGGAAGGTTTTTGGTGTCAAGATGGACCATCCTTGGTCCGAATGCGTCGTGCGGGGTGTCCTTTTGTAGCTCTCGGGGTGTAGACCCCGATTTGAGGGCTGCCGACGTCATCTGTGACGTCATCGGTGATGTCATCAGTACGAGTAGTAGCGAAAGTGGACATTTTGGGGCA